>JASDQU010101486.1:219090-237508 GCA_032191745.1 Picea mariana
GTAGGCCAGTGAGTCCCCCCCACCCCTATAGGTACAAAATGGGTATCAACTACCCTATACAAAATGGGCTCCTAAGCCTCTATATACAAAACCTGACACTCATGGTTCCCCCAGAGCTCCCCCCTCAGGTCCTTTGTCAGTTGGAGGCACCCCACCATATAGGGTCCCTCCAGGTCCACGGGGCAGTCAACCAATCATCGCTACTAGTTCCCGAAGGATCAGGGTCCACCACTCTTCTGGAACACCCACACACTAATCTAGGACCCCTTCATCCTAGATGTGGGCCCATATGCCCTCCATTACACCCTATAGAACCTGATCGAAGCATCAACACAGGTCCTCCTGCATCCCTCCAGCCTCTTATTATGGCTCATGCGTTGCTTCAATACCAGCGTCATCCCATCTCTACCTCTATCCCACCCACAACTCAACAGATGGCGGTGGCACTGGTCCTCGACGAGATGACTCCTTGACCATCTCTACCTCTCGGCCTCGGGGTCCCACATCTACAAAAAAACACCAAAGATAGTATCGTCATCCATATATACATATATCATCAATGCTAGCTATCAAAATCACAAAACATAATCCAAAAACATACCTAGAACATGCCAGTCCTCCCCAAGAGGAAACATCATATCCGGGTCATGTCAGTAGTCCATACCAGTGTATGGATGCCTCAATATCACCTGTGGCATCTATCACCACACACATGCCACCATGGTCGTGAAATAATGGACACCTTCTCCACCTCTGTGTCGGGCCAACACATGGGCCCACCGAATCAGTCGCATCTCTCATGGCCCCGCAGGCTCAAGCAGAATCCTAGGGCACAATAAAGGCACCCTCTCTAGAAACCAGGCCACCAGAATGGACCCAAAGGAAAATTTACCAGAGTCGGATCTTCGACACCGGTTAACCTGTCCCATCATCTTGGTGTGCAACATCATACCCCAGGAAAAAAGGTTCCCATCAAGGACCCGCTCCACTATAATCAGCTGACCTCCAGTGATCCGCTGAGTCCCCAAGGATCCGTAGATCCTCACCACCATAGCGACGATGCACTCTATAAGAAGGTCATTGATTGCCTCAATCTGGATGACCGAACCTGACATCGGGTTCAACTCCAAGCAGTGGAGAATCTCCAAGTCACCCACTCGGTCGTCCCCCAACAGTTAGAGGCCCATCGAAAGGGCCATCCCATGGAATGGGAGCTCCATAAAAAAATATAAATCCTTGACAACTGATAATGTAAACTTTTGTCCTCTTACTATAAATCACTGCAGATCAGTTATCCACATCACAATCAAATACTGACGTAGGAAATCCTGCGACCATATCAGAGGGTAGTTGAAGAACTTGAGAAACCCACAGGCCGCTAAGTGTCTCCGTACACCCGGTTGTTGTCTCACCACCTCCCATAGATGATCCCAGTCACTCTCTCTCTAGTGCACTGGAATCATAATATCTAGAGTATGTTGATCACCTGCATCCACACAGAAACACTTGATCAACCTCATCATCCATAAAAAGCATCAAAAATTCAAAATTTTCAAACTCCTTAGCATTGCCTCTAGTATGCATCTTTCACCCAAACAGGTGCACACATGTGCGTGCATGTTCTTTGCACAACTAGGCACTAATTCTCTGTTGTCTGAGAAACATCCACACATCAATGCGTAGCTGTCACCCAAACAGGTGTGCACATATGCGCACCTGTCCTTTGCACAGCTACGCACCAATGCACAACTATCTGAGAAACAACCACACATTGTGTGCATCTGTCAATCAGACAGGTGTGCATCCCATGCACGCCTGTATTAGCCTACCCTGCTCCCACATGTGAGACTGTGTCAAGCACAACCGCACACTATGCGCTGAAAAATGTATTATACCCACGCACATGTGTGCAAGTATTCCTCCTTTTCCCACTCATTGGTGGGCCCCTACCCAAACAATCCCTTGTACGACCCTACGTACATCCCCTACCTACATTCTACAAATTTCACACGATACAAGAGGATAGGACCACTAACCTGTCTCTCGCCACTCTCGGATCAGTAGCCTCATGCTCTTTCAATCTCCAAATCTCCTCAGCAAACTCTCGTTAATTCAGCCACAGTGGAAGGTACAAATGAGGTGGCATTGTGGGCCCACCAACCATTTATAGTCCCTTTTTCCAAACTTCCACACTCTCTTACAGGAGCCCAAAGCCTCTGTTTTCCAATCTATTCACAACCACGAGATCTTGGTCGTGCCATCTACACATTCACATTCCCCAGGTCATCATCTACACTTGGTCTTGGAAGGGAATTTTTCTCACATCACGATCAGGTACACATG
Source organism: Picea mariana (assembly GCA_032191745.1). Lineage (NCBI taxonomy): Eukaryota > Viridiplantae > Streptophyta > Pinopsida > Pinales > Pinaceae > Picea > Picea mariana. The sequence goes on from JASDQU010101486.1 coordinate 221,434, forward strand.
CTCATGTTCAATTTTATCAAATAATTGTTATATTTTCTTTATCATCATATATTGTTCATGTCAGGTATTTGGTTTTCATGTGTGCAGGTACTTGTTCTGCAAGATTACAATCCCTTTAGGTATATGTTTGATAAAAGCATGTAATTATTACCTCTGAAAATCAATTGCATCTCCCAATCATACCCTCTGACATTTACCTTTAGGGTCCTTACATCTGGCTATGTAGTACCTTTACCTTTGTTTCATTTGGGTACTGTCACCCAGTAGCACTGCCCCCCACATGAGTTGTCCCATTCATAGTACCTCTTGGAAACTCGACACTCATGCTAATGTTACCTCCTAGGGATGGGAGTCCCGATAGTATTATGCACTTCCGAGAATAAACCCCATACTTATTCTCATCATATTTCTAGCTTTCCCAATGGACTCCCAGGTCATATCATCTCGGTTCTATTGACTGCACCTACACAGTATCAATATCCTTCCATCTCATCAACCATCAGTTTTCCCATCTGCAGATTGTCCTCCATCCATTCACCTAATACACAAACCCACCCATGGGACCCCCACCCTCCAACAGTTTTATTTCACAAACTTGCGCCTTAACAGGCCAAGCCATCTTTCACTACGACACCCATTTCTGTATATGTATACTCAACCCCAATTATTCTTTATTTTATATGGTAATTGTAAAAATCATTTGTTTTCAACATTTACTTAGCTTTTTCATCGTCACCCTTGATGGCCTTCTTTTTCTTGGGAAAGAAACCCATGTCGCCCTTGGTTGGGGAATCCACTCTCTTATTCAGACCGACATTGTTCACGAACCCTGAGTATCCCAAGTCCATATACCCATGATCTTTGAGTTTTTCTACTTTGTTCACCTCTGGCACAGTTTAACCCCATATCTAGTCATCCCCCTGACACTAGATCTAGTTTCACGGTTGCTGCCAATCATCCTTCAAAATTCCCCAACCAAGAGCAGTCTTGAGTCTCCTAGAATCTTGACTTTGTCCATGTTAGCCATCAGTACTTGATATCATCTCAGTGGATTACACAAATCCCTCTGCTTCTTGGGGTCGCGTCTCCCTTTCTGTCGACATCAACATAGTTTCCAGAAGGGCAGAGATATCTTGACTCTAATTACCTTTACAATGAGGAGTCTCAGAAGGCACAGAGAGAATCATCATTTCTCTTTGATTCCATTGACCCCCATAACATTTGACTTCAACAAAATCTCATGTTACGGTGGGTCTTACTATGTGACTATTGTAGTTGTTTCATATCAGCCGAAGACCTCTGAATTTGTTAGGCCATCAATGCCTACGAGTCATCGACAATTCTTATAGTCGTCCTTGACTCACTTCAGAGTCTGTTCACCATTCAGAACTGTCATCTGTCGTTATCAACTGCCCCCGATGGAACTGCAATTATCTACATCAACATACATATTTAGTTACAATCTTACATTTTGGTTACATGACACGAGCATGGGGCATGCCCGCCTCGTTTGTACACATATTTTATTTTTTCTCCCTAGGGAAAGGTTTGGGGCCCACAATTTTTCCTCTCCCTCCAATGGATTTCTCTTGTAGTTCCTCTCTTCACTCTCAATTACAAATGGCACTCTCGGCAAAAGAAACATTGATGTATTTAGGCTATAGATATGCTCCTAACCTCACACATCAGGGGGCATTTGTTATCACTGAAATATCCTCTGCAACATTGCACACAAATGGTTAAAGAAACACAACAATGACAACAACAAATAGTCCACCTTCAACACTCAAATGCATTCAAAAGGAAAAAAAACTATACAATTGGGTCAAAAATTGACATGCGTGGATTCACCAAAGGAAGCACGCCCATAATGCGTAGTGTGCACGGGCCAACACAACCCTCAGTGCGCACAATGCGCCAAGTGCACAACTGTGTATGAGAAAATATACACACTTCTATGAATGATGCATTATGGATCTTGTCGTCCCCTCAACCACTTATGGACCAACTCCCAACACGATTTGACCCTCATATCTAAGAGAAATCTGAATGGGAGGCTAGTCAAGGACTAGAGGGTGCCCTAAAAGGCCCCTTGTTCACACTATGAACCAAATTACATTTTTCCTTGAATAAGTGCTATAAATAAGAGCCATGGGTGCACTAAGAAACCAATATCTTATTTGTATTGTTATGCTGCAAGAATTCTCCCTTGAGAGTCCTCTTTTCTCCTTGGAGCCTTCAAGCACCACTGCAATAGGCCATCCACTCACCTCTTGAGGGAATAGGCATTGATTTTCTTCACCATTTTACATTTCTTCCATTGTATGAAGGGCTCTCCATTAGGGAACTCAAGAACCCTCCCAAGGAGGAAGAGGGGATTCACAAGTCCCTATTTTTCTCTATAGTGTTTTGCCTACTAATCTATTAATCCATTGGTAGCATTATGTTGGTCATTGTTTTATTTTCATGGTTCTAAGTTTCTCATGCTTTCTAACTTTTATTTCTTAGTTGTTTTAGTTTATTTCTTTTTTATTACATGTGTTTGGATTTTTTAACCCACTCACAAACTTATGTCTTGTCTAGCAGGCTCATCTAAGCATGCAAGTGTTATTGTTTTGCTCACCCAAGTGACGAAACCAACACAACAAGGATACTACAAAACATTACCCTCTCTGTTATGATCTCTAATTTCCCACTCCCATTCATTACGATATGCTATAGAACAAAATACAATAACATAGAATGGAACCCCTTGTCCTCCTAGAGGCAAGGTATTTAACATAGCCTGATAGCCATCTAGGGGTAGGTTTTTGACTTCCTCAATCCTCAATTGTGATAGGGTTTTTAACATTATAGAATACTATTGAAATACATCACGTTGCTAGCCCCATATGCATCAGTAAGTGGGGATGACATGGCATCCTCTCATTGCATGGTGGTCAACATGATAGGTCAACTTGTGGGAGGAAAATGCTTACATACAAACTCTAATTAATGCATGGTTTTCACCGTTGGAAAGGTATCAGACTGTAGAACAATATCGAGGGAGTGTACAAAGCTTATGGACACCAAAAACCCAAAAAACGTTGTTTAATGCCTCAAAATGGATTTGGAAGGTTCCAAACCCCAATTTTCCAAACTAGGACCTGCTACTAAAATGACCCTGCAAGCTTAATCCTCCAATTTTTTCCACTCGGAAAGCATAGAGATAGATGGAAAATAATATAATGATCCAATCCATATCAATAAATAATTTTAATTTTGGTTTTTGAGATTTATATGGTAGAAGTTGTTATTGAGATTGCTAAGAAAATCCACAATATTCATTTTTTAATAGTCAATGTTTGGGATCTCCAATTTTAATTTTCTACATTACAAAATATACAAGCATAAAAACTAATACCCATTTAAAATTTATGAGTGTCAATTTCTATTATAAAATTTAAATTTATTAATTATAGAAGTTGAAATTTTGCAAAACCATTAAACATATGCTTAAGAAAAAACCCATATACCAAGAAATATCCAATAAAAGGTGTTTATTCAATATATAATTTTTCAATAGTGGTTGAAAGGCCCATGTTATAAGAAAACCAGAAAAAAATTATAAATTATGAGATTTAAAGTCGGTTCAAAATTTAGTAGTGAAAAAAAATGAAATTTCTAATTCCTAAATTGCTTAGTATTCAAAATGTATGAAATGACAAGTTGTTTCTGAATTGACATACCATCACTTAATTTGGCATGTATTATTACGGTCGCGTTTAGTATATTACCACTCTACTCTTCATATTGTATTCAATGCACATTTAAGTGAAGATATGGTAAATTTGTTTTTTCCCATGCAATGTTCATAACTTATCAACCATTCTCACCTATCTCAATTGCCTAATTTAATTTGCATTAAATCCTCAACTATTCAAATTCTCCCAAATGGATTCAGTGTTGAACAAATTCCCTTCTTTCTAAATTTATTAATAAAAAAATACGCGGCTACACTCCAGTGTGAGGCAATTTCAAGAAAGGGTAACAAACATAAATTAAACACACACACCAAACGGAACTGTATGCAGAAAGTGTTGGTTCTCTTTTTTATATTTTGAACAAGGAATGCACATGCATACATATAGGCTTTGTAGATATCAATAGATCCCTTAAAAACCATATCTAATTTGGACATATATACCTATCTAATTGTTTTCTTATTACCATTTATCTAACAAACTCTATCAATTATCTACCTACACTCTAACAACCTTAAAATATATTGACAACACTATAACAATCTTCCAACAATTACATATGTTCATATGAGAAATAAATACTCTATGATATCTAGCAAAACTCTACATATTACAAACTTTGTATTTTCCAAAGGCTTAGTGAATATATTATCCATATTCTCAGTTGTGTTACAATACATCAAATCAATTTCTTTTGATTTAATCTTTCTTATTACAAAATGATATTGAATTTCAAAATGTTTTGATCTTGTGTGACAAATTGGATTATTTGCCAATTTTATTTAACTTTGACTATCACACTTATAGTTGTAGGTACTCCTTTCTTTTCTCCTATGATCCCCAAGGATGCACATTAGCCAAATTGCTTCACAGGTAGAACTACACAATGCTTTGTACTCAACTTTAGTACAGGACAATGAAACAATTGGTTGCTTCTTACTTCTCCATGACACAATCCCAGATCTTATACTGAATTCATATCTAGTAGTTTATTTCCTATCATCTAGATCAACTACCCAATTATAATAAAAATAACCTGTCAAATCAACATTCAAATGATTAGTGTATTCAATACCAAAATCAATAGTTCTTTTTAGGTATCAAATGAATCTCTTGGAAACTTTCCAATTTCTCTCATGTATATTAGCCATGAATTGACTAAGTATATTGACTAAGTATGTTGCAATGATATAGGTTGTAAAGGACATCTTTTCAAAGAAGTAATTTTAACCCCCGAAAAAAAAGGTGTTGTTATTGGTGCCACTTTTTCGATTTGGAGGTTGATTTTTAGGTTTTTGTTGGAAACATTATGAAGTTTTCAAGACCATGGTTGCAAAATATGGAATTTTAAAGGTGGCACCACTTTTCGATTCAAAGGTTGATTTTGGTGGTTTTTAGCCAAAATTATGGGTTTTTAGAGCTAGAGTTCTCGCTTTGAGGTTACAATTTTCTTTAAGTTGGTAACTATGTTTCCTATATAAGAGAAAAAAAAATGATTCAATCCTAAAACAAAAAAATGACACCCGTTAGTAACTCATTCAACTCTAGATGTACTCATCCTTGATCAACTTAACTCCTTAAGGGTGTAATATTTTGTGGGATTAATTATCGATAGGATGCATTCCATGAGGCCATTCATAGCCACCTTGTAACTCATCTTCCTTGGATTATAAAAGGACAAGAGGGCCAATTAGTACTTCAATGTCTGAGTGCTTTTGTGTGTCACTATGACAACTAATTTATAGTAGACTTCGTGTTAACAAATGTTATATTTTCTTAATAATAAAAATTATTATGTAATTGTTTATTAAAGTCTATTTCTACTATCTATATTTTCAAATTGCATATTTATCTTACTTTATTTGTTGTTTTGAATTACTCATAAAATGCAACATTCACACTTTTGAATTTGCCTTCACAAATTTTTAGTAGATGCTAATCAAAAGATTTGATGAATGAATCTAAACTTCAAGTTTTAATCTCTATAAGATTCATTCTTTGAGTGAAGATTTCAACTATGATATAAAATTTGGCATTCACTTTTCAAAATAAAAGTAATTATACTTTGAAAATGAGTAAGGGAGAGAACTTGTTTCAAACTTATAATTTGTGGTAAATAATCTAAACAATACACATGTAAGAAATAAAACAAACAAGGTGGTAGGGACCCAATGCGCACCTATGCTTTTTATGGAAAGCCACCAAAAATTATGAGTATCGCCAGACTCCATAAAATATTAAAAACAAATGAAGCTCTATGTTATGAGTAGAAAATAAAAGTAAAAGAAAACCCTACATCGAAGAGAAAGCAAAACAAAATACTTAGAAAGTATCATTTAGCATGTTATTTCTAAGCTGAGCACTTGGAAAGTATTATATGGAAAATGTTTAAAATATCAATGTGGATCAAAGTTTTCAGTGAGTCAGTCACATTATCAATCTTTTATGTGATATGGCATGTTCTAGATTACGTCCAACCGAGTTCTCTCAATTGATCAAGTGAGATTTCAATTCTAACTAATTATCAAAACATTATGATTGGAATACTTTTGTTAAAAAATTTGTTACAACTTTGAACATGCTCCTATATGGCTAAAGGTCAAGTCAAGTTTTAAAACGGATTTTAGACAATGGATCCATCAATTATGATCCATCAATTAGAAGGGAGACGAGAACTTTCCAAGTTTAATTATTTATTTGTTAACTCAATGAGAACTTGTATTTATCTTTTATCTTTTTGAAATGCTTTCATCTTTTGGATTGATGTTTTTGTTGACTTAATGAAAATTTGTATTTATTTTTTATCTTTTTGAAATGCTTTCATCTGGATTGATGCTTTTGTTGACGATGGTAAATTAAAATGTGAAAAAACATAAAAAAAAAAAAATAATAGGTAAAAAAAAAACCATAAATTGAAAAGTGAAAAGACTAGTTCATATGGCTAAAGTCAAAAGATAAAGCATAAATATAAAAGAAAAAAAACATAAAATATAAAGTAGAAAGAAAAAATCATAAAAAAAAAATGTAACTAAAAGTTTACATTGTGATTCTAGTAAATATTTTTAACTTAATTCTTATAGTTTTTATAAACTTTTTTGACTTAATTCCTATAGATTTGATATCAAATGACTATTTGAAAGCACTCCTTCATACTATCATAATGACACCACATTGTTTATTGAATGGTACTATTAGATTATGAAGCTCAAAATTTTCAAAACATTATATTCTAGATAAAGCTAAAAATTTTAAAAACATTATCATTCTACAATTTATACACAAATTTTTTTTCAAAACATTATATTCTAGATAAAGCTAAATTTTTTAAAAACATTACCATTCTACAATTTACACACAAAAACTTCATTGATAGATATATATTGATGCATCGGTATAAAAATCATATCTATAATTTGGTTTAAAAACAAAAATTTGAATTTTTTTGTGAAATAAAAAATTTAACATACTTAAAATCATCTTGGTTTGAATCCTCCACTCAACATAACTTAGAAGATTCGATACATATTAAGAATTGTTTTGCAAGAGAAACACAACCCACTTCAAGGGATTAAGAAAACTAACTTCCCAATTCTCAAGGCTTAAGATTTGTTCTTAACTCTGTTTCTCTCGTACTACATATATTACATTCCAATCGATATTAGATGATTCAAGTACATTGATATATATTTTTATTAGTGCATCTAGTGTGTCCAACCCATGCCTTAATTTTCTAATATCATTGATGATGTTTTATTTATAAAATCTCCTTTCACAAACCATTGTACTTAAAGCATGAATAATGAGTAGAACTTGTGATACGTTTTGTGCTATTGTTTTGTGCTATGAAAGATATTCCATCTTTATTTCATTAAGAAACCCTCACAAACCAAATTTAATGAATAAACAAATCAATGAAACTTTATTTTACAAGGTTTAACATCAAATAAAGGTGCAAACCAAATCAATTGATATGGTATGTTGCAAATATTGAAATTTTTTTAAAAGGAAATGCTCTACATTTTCTTCTTGAAAAAGTTGTTCAACCGCTTAAATTCACCCAAAACATCAACAAGTATAAGAAAACAAAATTAAATAAAATGAATTTGTGTTTTGTAATACCATGATGAAGTTTTCATTTTTTCCCACAAAGTTAAAATCTCTAGAATAAGCTTTACAAGCCTTATAATAACTTATCCCCTAGATAACCATCTTACTAAGTGTATTTGTAGAACATCAATTTGCATGACTTTAAGCAAATCATTAAATTGACTATTTCTCTTTGGTGATTTTTCAACTCAAAAATACAATTACTTCTCTTTGGTGATTTCTCAATCCAAAAATACACTTTGTTGATAATATTTTCAACATATAATAATTCAAGTTTTTTCTTAGAAGCATCCATTATTTCTAAAGACTCACGATGAGCTACACAATGACCTATATTAAGGTTTGGACAATGTTTTTCAAAAATGAGACAAAAACCATTTTCATGTCTAATCATTGTTAAAACCCCTTATTTAGAAACAATTATCAAATATCTACACTAACAACTTCTAACATTTATTTATTGATTGATACTAGCTTATTCGTTTTTAGTTTTCCATCCATTACATCCTTACCTATTTGTTTTTGGTTTTCCATCCATTACATCCTTGGCTTCATATAATTTGAGATAGATGACCTAAAACCCTTTGAATCTAAAAGTTTCATAAAACAACTTGTTTCATTATTTATCTAGATCATAATATGAAAACTCCCAAAATTTTCACACAATTTCTATTTCATTTGAGTATTATTAGTTTCTTGACAAATTTCTAAATGTTTTTGTTACCCATCCATACATTTCTTGAAGAATAAGTTGCATTTGCATATTTTTAAGACATTCGTAACTACCTATATAAAATAAATTGTACAAACCCATTAAGTTAACTCAAGCATATGCCAAAAAAGACCAAAGAATATTTATTTATCAATTAAAAAAATATTAATTTCTTGCATTACAAAATCTACCAGCATAAAAACTAATAACCATTAAAATTTATGAATGCCAATTTCTATTATAATATTTAAATTGATTGATTATAGAAGTTGAAAGTTTTTGCAGAATCCTAAACATACGCTTGATAAAAAAAACCTATACCAAGAAATATCCATTAAAAGGTGTGTAGTCAATATACCATTTTTCTATAGTGGTTGAAACATCTATGTTATAAGAAAACCATAAAAAAAAACATTATAAATTATGAGATTTAAAATCAGTTCAAAATTTAGTGGTGAAAAGGAAGCAAATCAAATTTTTATTTCCTAAATTGCTTGATATTCAAAATTTATGATTTAAAATCAGTTCAAAATTTAGTGGTGAAAAGGAAGCAAATCAAATTTTTATTTCCTAAATTGCTTGATATTCAAAATTTATGAAATGGCATAAGTTTTTGATTTGATATACCATCATTTAATTTGGCATATATTATTATAGTTTTTCTTGATTATATGACTACTCTACTCTCCATATTGTATTCAATGCTCATTTAAGTGAAGATTTGGAAAATTTTGTTTTTCCTATTATTGTGAGAAATCTTACTGAACAGATAGGTTGAGCTCCTTTTAGTTGGGTTTTCTTCAACTAAGACATTTATAACAAATGGAAAGTAACATTCCATATTTCCATCTATTTACACATGAAATAAGAGAGGAAGAGGAAAATAAAGAGAAACCTTTTTGTGTCGGTTGTCCTCGTTGCTCTTTATCATTCTGGTTTTGGATACAGACCAACTCCAAACTTAGTCTACCTACAAAGAAATATAACTATCCTCTTCTTATACTACTTGTAACAATTTAGATAAAAAAACTATCATAACCATGCCACAATCATTCATACATAAACTTGAAAAGAGATGAAAATAGGGAAATAGGACAAGTTTATTAATATGAGAAACAATAGAACTTACAATCATGATGTGTTGCAAGCCTCCTCCAATGCTCCTCCTAGCTAGCCCCTTACTGTATGCTGAAAAATGGATAGAAGTTTGATATACTTCAGACCATTTCTAATCTCTTTCACCCTTGAGAGACCTTGTTTATATAGAGGCTTTGGGAGGTTCAAACAACTTAGAATATCAAGAGAAGGTAGATATATTTCCTCCATAAGTTAGGATTTATTACCCAAAAAGGAGAGACTTGATCCTATGAATCATCCCTCGATCATAACCTCCACAAGTATCTCAGAGTCAAACCATAGAATAAGGAGGGATTGGTTAAAACCACCCTAACAGAGGTAAAAGTCCCAGGGACACTTGCAAGAGGTGTCAGTGACGCTCCCTGCTGGTCTAGCAAGGGGTGTCACCCTAAGAGTAACGCTCCTTGGGCCATAGCAGGGGGGTGTCAGTGCTCCAACTAAGCCAAAAAACAAGGGGAAATATATGTGTTCGACCTTCAAAATGGGTTTTTCTTATATTCAATGGCTAGGAATGATGACAAAGTGTTATTCCATGGTGTCGGAGTGATGAAACATAAACACGACACTTAGGAAAGTGTCATTTTGGAATTACGACACTCAACAATGAAACTGTACATAAGTGTGACAGTTATTCAAATAATGACATAAGTGCGACACTAGGAAGTGTGCAAATTTTTCATGTAACACCTATGAAATATCCATAAATTATCAACCATCCTAACCATACTCACCTATTTTAGTTTCCTCATTCATTCCGCGTTAAATCCTTAACTGCCCAAATTTTCCCAAATGGATTCATTGTTTAACAACTTTCCTTATTTCCAAATTAATTAATAAAAACGACGTGGCTACACTCCAATGAGTGGAAATTTGAAGAAAGAGTAACAAATATAAATTAACCACACACAAAAAATGGAACAATATGCATAAAGAGCTCTTTATCTTTTTTATATAATGAACAAGGAAATATACATGCATTTATATATAGGCTTTATAGCTATCAATGGATCCCTTAAAAACCATATCTGAGTTGGACATATACCTATCTAACTAAGTGTTCTTACTAACACTTATCTAACGTACTCTATCAATTATATGCCTACACTCTAACATCCTCAAAATATGATGACAACACTGTGACAATCTGCCACCAATTACATTTCTTCATTTATTTCTAACACTCATCTTTAATAGAGAAACACATTCTCTATGATACCTAGCATATCTCTACATATTACAAAATTTGTATTTCCCAAAGGATTAGTGAATAAATCATCCATATTCTCATTTGTGTTACAATACATAAAATCAATTTCTTTTGATTGAATCTTTCTTTTTACAAAACTATGTTGAGTTTCAAAGTGTTTTGACCTTACATGACAAATTGGATTATTTTCCAATTTCATTGAACTTTGATTGTCACACTTGATAGTTGTAGGTACTCGTATTTTTCCCATGTCTTCAAGAATGCACCTTAGACAAATTGCTTCACATGTAGCATTACACAATGCTTTGTTCTCAACTTCAATAGAGGACACTGAAACAATTGGTTGCTTTTTACTTCTCCAAGACCCAATCCTCGATCCTATACTGAATGCATATCCAATGGTTTATTTTCTATCATCTAGATCACATACCCAATTAGAATTTGAATAACCTATCAACTAAATATTCAACTGATTAGTGCATTCAATACGGAAATCAATAGTTCCTTTTAAGTATCAAATGACTTTCTTGGAATCTTTCCAATGGCTCTCATTTGGCTTAGCCATGAATTGACTAAGTATGTTGATTGAGTATTCAATATTAGGTCTTGTTGTGGTTAAGTAGTTTAAACTGCCCACTAGTTGTCTATACAAAGTACCATTTACTTCTTTTGTATCATCATCAATGTAAAGGTTAGAATTTTATTCTAATGGAGTTGACATTGGTTTAGAGTCATTTATATTTAATCTTTTGATAAGTTTCTTTGCATACTTACTTTTAGTGATCAAATTTTCACCATCTTCCCTCCATGCTTCAATGCCTAAACAATAATGTATTTGTCCAAGGTCCTTCATTTCATATTCCTATAATAGTTGTCTTTTGATTTCATCAATCAAACTTGTAGCACTTCCGGTTATGATTAAATCATCGCCATCTAATGAAATCAAAGCAACATTCCCATGTTCATATTTATTTTTGTAAATATTTGGATCACTCATATGTTTTATGAATCCTTGAAGTTCTCAATTTTTATATACCATGATGTTAGAATTTTTGTGAGACCATATAGTGTTTTCTTTAACCTGCATGCATACAAGATGTTATTGTCCCTACTTTACAAAACATTCTTGTTGAAGACGTATACTTCTTATTTTAATTCACCATTCAAAAATGTTGAATTGACATCCATTTGATGTAAGTCCCAATTGTGCTTAGTAGCTAATCCAATCATAATTTTAATGGTGTTCATTTTAGCTATAGGTGAAATTTTTTTGCCCTCATAATCTATTCTTTCCTTTTGTGAATAACCTTTGGCAACCAATATAGCTTTCAAATTTCCTATAATACCATTAGAATTGAACTTAAATTTATACACCTATTATGAGCCTATAGAAACTTTATTTTCATATGGTTCAGTTAATTTCCAAGTGTCATTTTTCACAATGGAATCATATTCCTCTTGCGTGGCATTCATCCATTATTTATGATCCTTTCCTTTCTCAGAATTTAAATGATCTTCAACACTCATGACTTGAGACATAAAAGCATTATATTTATACTCGATTGGTTTCTTGATTTGCTTTGTTGATCTTCATAGTGCTTCACTGCCTGGTGGAGTAGATCCACTCTTTCTTGGTGTAATCTTGTTGCTTGTAGCTTGAATACCACTTTGAGATTCAACATCATCTTGTTTATATTCACTTTATTCTTTGTTTTCAGTTTCAATGCCTTCTTTAGGAAGTTTCAATACATATTGGCCATCATCATATGCATACTCATGAAATATAACATCCCTACTTGCAAATATTTTATGAGTAATAGGATCATACATTTTGTAAGTTTTATGGTTAGCACAATAACCAATGAAAATACATGTGACTAACGTGTCATCAAGTTTCCTTCTATTTTCCTTTGGGATGTAAGGAAATGCTTTACTCCCAAAAAATCTCAAATGATTGACAATTGATTTATATCCATTGAATGCTTCATAAGGAGTTCTATGCTCTAAAAACTTGGTTCGAATTTTATTTTTTAAATACATAGTTGTACTTAAAATGTCATCCCACAAATTATTAGAGACATTCTTACCTTTGAGCATGCTTTTAGCACACTTTACTACAGTTTTGTTATTCCTCTTAACCACTCCATTTTGTTAAGGGGTACATGGAACCGTGTATTACTTCTAAATTCCATTTTCTTTGTAGTACTTTAAGAATTGTCTTGAAGTGTATTCTCCCCCTTGATCTGATCTAATGATATTGATCTGTTTACCTATCTATTTCTCAACCAAGTTTTCGAACACTTTGAAGTATTGAAAAACATCACTTTTCTTTCCTAATAAATAGACCTATGTGAACCTGACTCTATCATCAATGAATATAAGGAAATACGAAACTCCTCCAAGTAATTTAGTTTGCATTGGCCCAAACACATTAGTGTGAACTAATTCAAGGAAATCTATTTTAAATTTATCTATACTAATTGGAAACTCATTCATGTGTTGTTTTCCTAGTGCAAAAGCATAACATTCAACATGCTTATTCTTAAAAACTACATAACCTTTCACCATATCCTTCCTTTTTTAACTACATTTTTTTAAGCTTACTTTTTTTAATTGATTTTTTAAAATTTGTTTTAGTGGTTAAAAAAAAAGGTTAACATAAAGTTAAGAGGGGAGTTTTTCTTTTTTAAATCGTGTTTAAAAGGAATAAAAAATTAAAATTTATTTTATAGAAAAAAAATGATTTATTTTTAATACAACATGTTTTTTTTTTCATGTCTATGAGTATTTTTCTAAAATTTTCTTATTTTCTCTCTATTTTTAGTATTTGTTTTTCCTTTTTTCCAATTTTTTCTCTTTTGTAATGATTTTATTTACAACAACATAGGGTTTTTAGGTCGTGATTTAAAGAATGTTTTAATTTTAAGCCCAAAATAATATTGGGGTGCTACCAATAGCACTTATTTATGATTCAAGGGTTGATTTTATGATTTTGGTCGTAAGAGTATTAGTTGGCAAGGTCATGGGTCTTTAAGAAGCAATTTTGACCCTAAAAAAAGGGGGCCACTGTTGAGAGTTCCATTTTTATTTTTATTTTTTTAGGTTGATTTTAAGTTTTTCGTTGCAATGGTATAGGTTGTTAAGGGCATACTTTCAAACAAGAATCAATTTTTACCCCCGAAAAAAACGGTGCCGCTACTGGTACCATTTTTCAATTTGGGGGTTGATTTTTAGGTTTTTTTTTTTAAAACATTATGAGGTTTTCAAGACCATGGTTGCAAAATATGATAATTTTAACCCCAAAAAAATAGGATTCTACTAATAGCACTACTTTCTAATTTAAAAGTTGATTTTGGTGTTTTTAGCAAAATATATGGGATTTTAGAGATAGAGTTAATGTTTGGAAGTCACAATTTTTGTTAAGTTGGCTATTGTGTTTCCTATATAAAAGACCAAATTAAATTTCATCATAAAACAAAAAAATGTCACCCTTAGTAACTATTTCAACTCTATATGTTCTCCTCCTTAATCACCTTAACTCCTTAAAGGTGTAATAGTTTGTGGGCATTAATTACCAAGGATGCATTCCATGAGGCCATGAATGGCCACCTTATAATCTCATCTTCTTTAGATTATAAAAGGATAATAGGGCCAATTAGTAGTTAAATGAGTTTGAGTGTTTTTGTGTGTTGTTATGATAGCTAATTTGTGGCAGACTGTGTGTTAAAAAATGTTGTAACTTCTTAATAAAAGAGAACATTATGTAATTGTTGATTAGAGTATGTATCCACTATTTGTATTTCCAAATTACATATTTTATACATATTTATATTAATTTGAGCATTATGTAATTGTTGATTAGAGTATGTATCCACTATTTGTATTTCTAAATTACATATTTTATACATATTTATATTAATTTTATTTGGTGTTTTGAATTACTCATAGAATGTAGTGTTTGCAATCTTGAATTTATTTTCACAAAGTTTTAGTATATGCTACTCTAAAGATTTGATAAGTGATTTTAAATTTCAAGTTTTAAGTTTTGTAAAATTCATTTTTTGAATGAATATTTAAACCATAATATAAAATTTAACATTTATTTTACAGAAAAAATAATAATAATAATAATAATAATTATTATTATTATATTATGAAAAAAAATAAAGGAGAAAATACTTGTTTTTAACTCATTATAAGTGATAAATAATCTAAGCATGTAGGAAATAAAACAAACAAAGTGGCAGGGACCAAATGTGCACTTATGTTTTTTTTTTCAATGAAAAGCCACAAAACAAGGATTAGTATTCATGGACTCCATAAAATATTTAAAACAAAACAAATGAAGCTCTATGTTATAAGTAGAAAATAAACGCAAAAGAAAACCCTACATCCAAGACAAATCAAAACAAAGTACTTAGAAAGTATTATTTGGCATGCTATTTCTAAGTTGAGCACTTGGAAAGTATTATGGAAATTGTTTAAAATATGATATCTTCAAATCTAGATTAACATGCTATTTTAAAACAAAACAAATAAAGCTATATGTTATAAGTAGAAAATAAACGCAAAAGAAAACCCTACATCCAAGACAAATCAAAACAAAGTACTTAGAAAGTATTATTTGGCATGCTATTTCTAAGTTGAGCACTTGGAAAGTATTATATGGAAATTGTTTAAAATATGATATCTTCAAATCTAGATTAACATGCTATTTTTAATTTGAGTACTTGGAAAGTATTATATGGAAAATGTTTAAAATGTGATATCTTCAAATGTTTTAGTGAATTTCATTATCAATGTTTTAGTGAATTTCATTATCAATGTTTTATGTGATATGACATGTTCTAGATTCCCTTCAACCTAGTCTCTTCAACCGATCAAGTAATATTTCAATTCTAATTAATTAATTTATTAAGAATATCTTCTTTAAACTTTATGTTGCAACCATAAACATGTTCATTTCTTTCTTCAGTGAAAAAGCTTATGGCTAAAGTTCAAGTCAAGCTTTAAAATGAATTTTAGACCATGGACAAGTATTTTCACATTATAATCTATCTATTAAAAGGTAAATGAGAACTTTCCAAGTTTATTTGTTTATTTGTTTTAAAATGAATTTTATACCATGCACCAATATTTTCTAACTATAATCTATCAATTAGAAGGTAA
>JASDQU010101487.1:39600-64642 GCA_032191745.1 Picea mariana
CATAGAAATCGGTTCTCAACTTACCAATCTTTTGATGACGATGTTGTTTTTATGGGAAATGATATTTCTTGTAAAATTGTTGGTATTGGTAGCATCAGGGTTAAAATGTATGATGGTATTGTAAGGAAGTTAACAAAGGTGAGGCATGTACCCAAACTTAGAAAGAACCTAATATCTTTGGGAGTTCTAGATTCTTTGTTTATAAATGTATAGCTCAAGGTGGAGTACTGAAGGTGTCCAAAAGCATCTTAGTAGTTATGAAGGCTAAAAGGATCGGTAATCTTTATTAGCTAGAAGGAAGAACCAAAATAAATCAAGCAATGGTAGTATTTGAAGGTGCAAGTGACTACTCGTTTACAACATTAGCGTTTGGGTCATATGAGCGAGAAATGTTTTAAGGTACTGGTAGACCGTTTAAGTTACTTACAAGCTTAAAATCTATGAATTTAAATTTGTACAAGCATTGTATTTATGGAAAATAGTGTAAACAAAAGTTTAAAACAGGAAGACATATTAGTAAAGGTATCCTTGATTATATCCATTCAAATGTTTGGGGACCATCCCTTAAAGTTTATTTTGTAGGATCATCATATTTTGTAACGTTTATAAATGATTAGTCTAGAAAGGTGTGGATCTATTTATTAAAAAGAAAAGTTGATGTATTTAATGTTTTTAAGCAATTTAGAGCTTTGGTTGAAAAGAACACTTGCAGTTCAATCAAATGACTGAGAACTAATAATGGAGGTGAGTTCACATCCTTGTAATTTGAAAATTATTACAAGGAAGTTGGGATTGAAAGGCATAAAACCATGGTTTATACTCCTCAACAAAATGGTTTTGTTGAACACGTGAATAAGACTCTTCTAGAGAGATCAAGGAGCATGCTCAGTAATGCCAAGTTGCAACATGAATTGTGGGAAGAAGCAGTTCTTACAGCATGCTATCTGGTAAATCGGTCACCATCAATTGCAATAAACTTTAAGATTCCAGAAGAGGTATGGACAAGTCATCCTTGTGATTATTCAAATCTTAAAATTTTTGGTTGCGGCCTATGCTCTTATTCCTAAGGATCATCATTCTAAGTTAGATCCCAAATAAAAAAGGCTTGTCTTTGTTGGGTATGGTGAAGGAGTTAGGGGATATAGATTGTGGGGTCCTACTTCCCACAAAATCACTGTTAACAGAGATGTCATATTTGATGAATTGTCACTCACGAGTCAACAATTCTATTGTTTATTCTTTTAGTGATGATTGGAGAGTGTATAGCCCATGTGTTGAAAATTTACTTATCATAGTAGGTGGCACTCACAATTCAAAATGTAAATGTGGAGAGACTTGAAAGCTTAATATTACAAATACAAATCATGCAATTATCAACTAATCCATCCATATAAAATCATAGTTCATAATCATAACTTTTGGTACAAAGAGTATTGTATCCTATCATTATTACGGTTCATTGGTTTCCCCTCAGTAGGTTGCTACCTTTGGTATATTGAATACATGTTATAGGCCATAATTCATTTCATTTCTCATGAGTGGCATGGGTAGCATGGCATGGTTGTAACATGGTCTAGTAGTCAATACCGAAGGCAAGTGGTAGATGGTTGAATAAAAAAGATAAGTTTAAATCCATAATCACAACTTAGAACATGAGGTTGAGGTAATGTAAAGTACCATATGTATTATAATAAGAAGAAACATAAATATTGCAACAAATACCAGTGGAATAGTAAAATAATGAGAATAACAACACCAACAACAATAACTTTATTGAGTGAAAGCAATGTTCACTTTCCTCTTCAAGGGGGAAACCTCTATCAAAGAAAATCTCTATTACAATAATTCTCAAGACGATACTTTCTCATGCCTTCTACTCCTATTTATACTAATTCTATCTTCTAAAGAACATTCTAGAGGAAGATATTTATAGAAACAGAATCTTCTATTAAGTCTTCTTACATTAGACTTGTTCACATTATTGAATATGCCTTATTAACTAATGTCGGTCTTTATTACATAGAAAATATATTATTCTACCTATGTGAGGGGTTAGGTCCCTAACATGCCCTCCCCCCTCCCCCTGAAGAATAGTCTTGTCCTCAAGGCTTGAGATGAGGAAATTGTTACAGAATGGTAGTAAGCTCCTAGGTAGCATCCTCTGGAGTTGTATGTTTCCATTGAACTATCACTACCATGATGGTGCATTAACGGAGACAACACTCTCACTGGTCTAGATGACTTGTGGTTTCAACCAAATGGAACCTTGTTCATTCAACTTGGGGACAATGATGAGCCCAATTATTTCTTATCCCAAAGGCTCAACTTTGGCACATTTTCCCACCATAATATGACACGATACTTGTTTTTGGCCACATTTAATAGTAATTCATGGATAATTTTACATGTTTCTTAGTAAATGTATTTTGAGGTGGATTTTTGTGTATAATGTGCATTTTTTCTCTAATGTTTAGGCCAAAGGATGTGTATAGCTCCAAATACGTTGGACCTCATGCATCAAGGGTGCCAACCTCCTAAAAATGGGGGAATTTTTATCCCTCGAGGAGATGCTAGCAAAAAATCAAGGGACATTATCCCCACCTACCTCCAGAGTGCTCCTTGTGCATTAATGACCACTCCTAGTCAACAACATTTGGAGATAAAAATGTAATGGGTCGAGATCCCTCATTTACTCACTTCTCTCCTCGATTTAGGAAGGGAGGTCAAACTCTCAAGATATATACAAACCTATAGTATAGGAGAGAGGGGGGAAAGATAGAATTTCTTAGAAGCATTGTCTTGAGATTTTCTCAAGACTTTTGTTGAGAATTTAGAGCCTTTTTTCTCTTGATCTAATCTTGTTGTTAATGAAGTAAATATAGTTTTTCCTTCAGTTCATTGAGTTTTCTCAAGGCTTCTTGTGCTTCTTGGGCCACTCAAGAGGACTCAAGGACCCTATTGCAATTTATGTAGTTTTCATGCATGTTAATTAGTGATTAGATAGTATTTCATTCTCTTTTGAAGTTTAATATAGTTTTACATTATCAATTCCAATTTCTATTAAGATTATCACTAACTGGTTAGTTACAATAGACATCCTATAAAAATGTTCAATAACCTTTTGGACCATTCTTAGGTTCCTCCCAAGGCCAAGAACCTCATATCCATTTTATTTTAATATAGTCTAGCTTTGTTCATTCTTATAAATGATTACACTACCTTTCTAGGCCTCATTACTGCTTCTTGTAGGAGTTTCATGTAGAAACTACACAGTTCCTCTAGAAACTATACAGTTCCTGTAGAAACTTCTTGTATGACAGTTTTAACTTTAAATTTCATTTTATCTTAATCTTATTTTCATGGAAACATCAATAAAAAATAAAAAAACATATGGTTTCCATTGATCAAAGTATTAGACATAAAGTAGTTTGTTTTATTTTAGCATCTCTTTAAGTACAATTTTGTCATGCACTTGAATACATTCATCTTTTGCGTTGATATTCATAGTTTAACATGCTTTATTTCATATCATTGGATCAGATTTCCTTTCTGCAATCTAGAATTAACTGTACTTTCAGATTGGTTTGTTCTCCTTCCAGTAAGGATTTCTTTCTACCAGCTAAATTTCTGCACACTTCATGCATTCCAACCTTAGATCAGTCTAAAACCTTTAGTGCCAACAAGTTCATATTGCATACACATTGCATAGAACCTCTTAAGTTTGTATAAACCCCAGGTTGACAAGTAAAGTAAGAATCCAAGGATACAACAATATTATTGCTTCTTTTCCTAGGGACATCACTTTATGGTGCCATTGTCAGGGAGGTGTTGAAGTCTGCATATCATTTTAATTTTTTTTACTTTTCTTTATGTGACCTGGAGAAGTAGAAAGAATACCTTAGTCACAAGGCCAAACTCACTATATAATTTATGTAGAGTAACATCCCAAGTGATTTCACTTCGTGTGAGTATTGGTAGCTCCCTGTCACACTCTTTTGCATTATATAAATGAAAAAAAATAGTTTTCACTTTATTTTTAATGAATGAATAGACCTAGAGATAGGAAAGGAAATTTTTTTCCAAAAAAACCCACCCCCAAAATAGGTCCAATAAATCTAGAGATTGGCTCTGAAAAAATTGAAAGTTTTTTGGAAAGGGAAACTAGAGATTTTGAAAATATTTCAGAAGAAGGACAATCTCCCTCACCTCATTCTATGGCTAGTGAGAAGGAAAATCACCCTCACCTTGTGATATGGATAGTGAAGAAAAGATATTTGAGTTCCCCATTTGGGAATCTGATGAAGAAGCCAAGATGAAAAAAATTAATCCTTTTGCATTACCTTATTTGCATGGACTTGTTTTTTAATATCATGACACTTTATTGTTTGAGTTTGAAGTTATATGCAGGACATATGATTATACTACTGATGAAAAAAATCTCAAACTTTTCCCTTATACCTTGAAGGATTCAACTCTAAGATGGTTCATGAGCCTAGAGGGAAATAGTATCACAATTTGGGAGCAAATAAAAAATACCTTCAGTGAAATATATAGAGACTATTTCAAAGAAAGAGATATAAGGGATTCTATTTTCAGAATGACACGAGCACCTGATGAATCTCTATAAGAATTTGAAGAGAGATTTCAACTAAGCTACAAGAGAACTCAAAATTGCACTCTCAATCAAGACTCACTCAATCTTATCTTACTCAAAGGGGTAAGAGAAGATCTGATGGAAACATTGAATCTCCTATCCAATGGATATATCTACCAGCTAGACTATGATGATATCAAAAAACATATTCAAGAACCACTCAAGGTCCTCAAGAAAGAAAGGTAGAAGCAGTAGAGGTTTGGCATCTCAATCTTCTAAGCCTACAACTTAGATAAATAATTAATTAGGATGGTAAATACACGATATGAAAACTGATATTTTACATTCGTTATCCATGGAAATGGATACCTTGCATATAGAAACAAAATAGGAGGAAACAGAGAAGGAATTGGTCATTTATTGTCCTAAATGTACTAATAAACATCCTAGAAATGAGTGCCCTCTAGACCTTGTAGATGTTTTTGGTATTTGTGAAGAAAATCATCCAACTAACAAATTTCCCTTTTTTCCAAGATTGAAAGCTACATTTTGAGGAGCAGAGGATAATGTGCAATCACCACTTTTCATAAATCAAAGGAGGCCTGGAGCACCAAGACCCTTCCAAACAGGTTTGGACTTCAATCCTGCTCAAAATTTTGGTGCATATAATGCTCAAATGTCTCCTAAAAAATGGTATAATCCCAATCCATATCCTTGGAAAAATGCAAATACTAGGCAATATTAGGGACCTCCAATTCCTCCTCCATACCAATCTTTTCTTAGCATGCAACAAAATCAGAACCATTAGTGGATTCAACCTCTACAAGGATTGAGGCCACAAATTTTTTAGGAACCTTCATAAATGCCTCCTCCTCCTCAACCCAATAACACTACTAAAAATAGTGTTCCTACAAAACAACCTCAGTTACCTACTCAACCTACTCCAAATCCAAATAACAAGCAAGTCCAACCTGTGTACAATGGTAAAACAACTTATCATAATCATTCCTTATAAGTACAAGATATCAATATTAGATCAGGAAAAGTACTACAACAACAACCAAAGCTCATAGAAGATGTAGAATCTGAGAAATAAGATATTACCTCACCTCAACCACAAACTCCCCCTTTCCCTGAAAGATTAAATGAAAAGAAAAAGTATACATATGAAGAGAAAGAACTCTTAGGGGAACTTAAAAATTTGTGTATAAAAATACCTCTCTTACAATCCCTCAAGGATGTGCCTATTTTCAATAAGTTTATCAAAGAAGAGTACATTATAAGGCCAATGAGGAAAAGGTAATATTCCCCCACCATAAATGTTATAGGACAACTAGTTGACCTTATGCTTGGAAACTTAATTGTACCTAAGTACTTGGATCCAGGTATCCCTCTATTGAATGTTTACATCAACAAAACCTTGATCCATAATACTCTTATTGATTTAGGGGCTGCCATCAATGTTATGACCAAAGATACTATGCTAAAATTCAACCTTCAAGTATCCTTGCGAGATACTCCCATTGTCCTTCAGTTTGCTAACAGATCCACAGTCAAACATGAGGGGATGATAAAATATGTAATAATATATATTGATTGTTGGGAGTACTCTACTGAATTCTTAGTCCTTCAAACCAAGTCTCAATTCAATGGGTACCCTCTCATTTTTGGAAGGCCTTCGCTAACCACAACCGATGCATATATTGATTGTAGGGTAGTCAATATGACTATAACTGATGGCCTATCCCAAAAGAAAATTGTTCTTTATCCTCCCGTTCAACCTTTGATAACAAAAAACATTCCAATGTGGGTGGAAGAGGGAACATATTTGACAAAAACAATTTCTTATTTCATCTATACCATAACCACAATTCTAGTTGATAGTACAATTGATGAGGACACTTTCCTTGAAAAATTTCTACAAAACCAACATCCAACTGATGTTAAAATAGAAGGGATAAATGATGATAGTAGATCTTAAATTCATATTGAAAAAAACACAAAATTATGGAAAAATGTGTTCACTGTTGATATAGAATATCCAACTATCAAAACCTTGGAGATGAGCCCTGCAAAAACACTCAAAATCAACAATAAACTTACTATTCAACAAGAACAAAAGTTATTTGATGTAATGAAAATAAATATTGAATATTTTGCATGGGATTATAAATACATGAAGGGAATCCATACATCTATTTGTATTCACCATATATATATCAAGGAGAATTGAAAACCTGTTAGGAATCCCCAAAGAAGGATGAACCTTGCAATGAAATATATAGTCAAACAAGAGATTCAAAAGTTGTTGGATGTTGGATTCACATATTAGAGAGTGAATGGGTCTCTCCTCTAGTTATTGTTCTAAATAAGAATGAGAAATGGAGGATATGTGTGGATTACCTAGAGTTAAACAAGGCTACCAGAAAGGACCATTACCCCCTACCCTTTATTGACCAAGTCTTGGATGTCTTATCTGGGAAGAAATAATTTTCCTTCCTAGATGGATTTAGTGGATACAACCAAATTCAAATCAGTTCTAAATATTAGGACAAAACTACCATTACTTGTCCCTGGGGTACATTTCCATACAAAGTCTTACCATCATCCTATGTAATTCCCCAACCGCTTTCCAAAGAGCCATTCTAAGCATATTTTTAGAACTCATTCATGATAAAGTTGAGATCTACATGGATTAATTTGCCCCTTTTGGAAAGTATTTTGATGAAGCCTTAGACAATCTAGACAAAGTTATCCAAAGATGTAGAGAAATGAACATGTCCCTTAGCAATGAAAAATGTAATATGATGATGAATGAAGGGATTTTGTTATGACATCATCTGTCCTCCAAAGGAATTGAAGTAGACAAGAACAAAATAAAAATCATCACCCTACTTCCTACACCTCTCAAACCAAAAGATATTATAAGCTTCCTTGGATATGCAAGATACTACAAGAGATTCATCAAGGATTTCAGTAAGATAGCTTCTCCTCCTTTTACCTTGTTTTCCAAAGATGTAGATTATTTTTGGACTATGAACTACCAACAAGCTTTTGAAACAATAAAAGAGAAACTCTCAACTACTCATGTGCTACAAGGTCCCAATTGGGATCTTCTATTTCACATTCACACTGATGCATCAAACAAGTCTATAGGAGTAGTCTTTGGACAAGATAAAGATAAAAAACCTTATGCAATTTATTTCATAATTTAAAATTGTATTGGTGCATAAATCAACTACACTGTTACAAAAAATGAATTTTTAGTAGTAGTTCATGCTCTCAATAAATTCAAACACTATGTTATAAGGTATTAAGTTTTTGTACATACATATCATGTTGCCATTGGATACTTGATGTGTTATAACTAACAACAATACTGAGGGGGGGTGAATCAATATTGTATCATATTTCTCAATTTCCTTTCCCTTCAACAAATTAAAGTTATTTAGAACTGCTTACTTAATAAAAAATACATACAGAACACAAAACACATCACAGAAAACACATTACACTAGAATTTTTACGTGGAAACCCAATTCAGGAGAAAGCCACAAAATATCTTTCTTTATTTTCTTCTGCAAGCACCAACTTAAAATTTACAAGTATTTAGCTTGACAGGAACCCACCTGTCACATATAAGGACACCAATACTCTCAGTCACCAACCTATCACAAACAACGAGGACACCAATCCTCTTAGGCACAAACAGGTCACAGATGATGAGGACACTAATCCTCTCAAGAACCAACCTATCGTAAATAATGAGGACACCAATCCTCAGTGAGATTCAACTCACCTTAGCACCACCCTTCCACCTTGAATTCAGTTTAATAAATATTCTTATAGAAATGAACCTTTATGTACAAAAAATTAATCCGATATGTCTCTAGTTCAGTTTCATTGAAAAATTACAAATCCTTTTTCTTCTCTTTTCATCCACACCACAATCAAATAGAGTGCATCGTTATTTATAATGTTTTTTCCTGAGTTCCCATTCTTGTAGGTGGATGCATAACAATTACATTGTGGACATATTTTGACCAGATCAAAGCCCTATCAGTTACAGTTCTATATAAATAAATGATGTAAATGCATGAAAGCTACATTATGGACAAATATTGACCAAAACAAAGTCCTACTAGTGATACTTATGTCTAAATAAATTATGTGGATGCATGAAAATTATATTGTGGAAAAACCTTGACTAGATCAAGATATATTTACAACTAGACATTCTTTTACTAAATCAAACAAACCAAAATCTTCCTACGAATGAGCTCTGACTCATCTCCAACAAAATAAATTAGTCTTATCAGAGCATCTTCTCATGAATGACGTAGAAACACACATTCTGGTCTATAGAGAACATTCAACACAGATAGAATAATATCCCAAGGCTCAAGTCACAACTCTTCATCTTGTCACACTTTCCCTCCAGTGCGCTCACCTAGTCGCTCCCTTCATCTCGTCGCATTCCACCCCTTTTCTTGTCACACGAGATTTATTTCATCACACTCCACTGTGCCATTTGTCATGCTTGCTTAAGGCGCCCTGCAGATTTTCATCTGTGTAACTACCACATATGTTTTTGCAGTCCACTCTGTCGTGCAAATTTCACATATTCCTTTGTAGTCCACTCCATTGCATTGGATTCGTCTCGATCCAAGGGTCATTCAGCTCTATTTTCTTTGATTTCACTTCATACATTCTTGTGGTTGTCCCTGTGCCTTCCAGTATTCTTCTACATTTATTTTCACCTTTCATGAACTTCCACTACATGTGTGTCATATTGTCTTTTTCCATACTATATGTGCTCCATGTACATTACTTCTTTGACATTAATGACTACATATGCGCAAAAAACTCCCCCTTTATCATTGATGGAAACCAAAAGAGCCTTCTTTTGTGTTTTGAAAGGTGATTTCCAAAACAATGGCCTTTATGCTAAGATATTCCATTTCGATATGCACATTGCAGGCTTCTCCCCCTTTCAATGTGCACAAATTCAAGCTGCTCCCCCTTTCAATATGTACAAATACCATATATAATGGTCTTTATGGTATTCTCCCCCTTTGACAATAATGACAAATAAGGACTTGATATATTCTCTCCTCTAGGCCTCTTTACACACACAGATCCATCCTTAAATAGAATACCATCAATATCCATAGCAAACTTCAACTATGTGCATTTCGAAGTAGTGAATTTTGTTCTTTATTGAAGAAAGGAAGATGAAATCACCCCCAACTTCTGTTTGACATACTCAAATAGTTCTATAGGAAATGGATTGGTAAAAATATTTTCACTATGCTCTTTGGAAGGAACATACTCTAATTTGACCACCTGATCATGAACCTGTTCTCTGAGGAAATGATATTTGATTGGTATATGCTTAGTCTTAGAGTGTTGAAAATGATTTTTAGATAGATTAATAACACCAATAATATAGTCACACATGATGGAGACAAGTTGATCATAGAGAACTTGAATATCCTTGAGAGTTTGCTTAATCCATAACAATTGAGTACAACATGATGTTGCGGCTATATATTCGGCTTTAGCTGTAGAGAGAAAAATGGAAGTTTTTTTCTTGTTGAGCCAGGACACTAAACAACTGCCAAGGAAAAATGTGCCTCCATTAGTGCTTTTTCTATCATAAATACTATCTTTCCAGTCTGCATTAGTATAATATTTGAGAACAAGGTTCGTGTCTTTTGGATACCACAATCCATAATCAATAGTGCCTTGCAAGTATCTAAATATTCTTTTAACTGCAAGAATATGAGTTTCCTTGGGATTTTCTTGAAATCTTCCTACCAAACCAATTTCTTGTATGATGTCATACGTTGAAGTTGTGAGATAGAGTAAGTTGTCTACCATATACCTGTACATGGTTTGATCTATTTCTAGAGAATCGTCATATTTGTTGAGCTTGCAACTAGTAGTCATAGGAGTGCTCACTAGTGCATGGTTTTCCATGCCAAACTTATTCAAAATTTCCTTGAGATATTTACTTTGAGAAAGAAAAATTCCTCTTTCTAATTGATGAATCTGTAGACCAAGAAATAAGGATATTTCCCCTAACATGGACATCTTAAAATCTTGTTACATTGCAGCTGCAAAATTCTTACTCATTAGTTCAATGTTACCACCAAAAATAATATCATCAACATATACTACAATAATTAACAGGTCATTACCTTCATCCTTGATGTATAAGTTGTTATCAGTTGTTCCCTTTTTAAAACCTTGTTGGTGCAGATACTTGTCAAGTTTTTAATACAAAGCTCTTGGAGCCTATTTTATCCCATAGAGGGATTTATTTAATCTACAGACATAATTATCTTTGTTATTCAGCTAAAACCCCTCTGGTTTCTCTACACAATCTTCTTCCTCAAGATTACCATTCAAAAGGGATGATTTGACATCCATCTGGTAGACTTTGAATTTTTTGTAGCATGACAAATAGAAAAACATCTTGATAGCTTCAATTCTTGAAATAGGGGAAAATGTTTCTTCAAATTCCACTCCTTCTACTTGAGAATACCCTTTGCATACCAATATGTCCTTGTTTCTCACTATATGTCCATATTCATTCAACTTGTTTCTGTATACTCATTTGGTTCCAATTACATTCTTGTTTTTGGGTCTTGGGACAAGATCCTAAGTCTTATTTTTCTCTATTTGATCTAGTTCTTCATTCATGGCTTTAATCAAGTGATCATCTTGACTGGATTGCACAATGTTTTGGGGTTCACTCATGGATAACAGTGCAAAATTTGTAGAGCTAGATGTATCTACAATTTTTTTCTGGTTAGTACACATGCTTCCTTGTTTCCAAGAATATGACTTTTTGGATGATGTTCTTAAACATATCTTGATGGGGTCTTTGGTTTTGGTGTCTCCATTCTCTCTTCTTCCTCTAAATCCTCTTTTTCCTACTACCTATTCTATCCATCATCTTGTGTTTCATTTCTAATTGGTTCATAATATGAATCATTGTGATGTTGATGTCTCATTGGATCAAGTGGTCCCTCATCTACTTTTACATCTATACTTTCAACTATCTTATGGAGTATTTTGTTGTAGCACTTGTATCCTTTACTTCTAGAGGAGCGTCCTAACATAATACCCTCATCATCTCTAGAATCGAACTTAGCCAAGTTGTCTTCATTTATTTTAATGTAGCATTTTCTTCCAAAACTTTTGAAGTTCTTTATTGATTCTGTTCTACTGTGCCATATCTCATAAGGAGTTTTGTCAATGTTTACTCTTATGTGTTCTTTATTGAGAATTTTAAAAATAGTTTGAACGGTTTCTCCCCAAAAGGTTTTAGGTACTTTTGATTCATCAAGCATGGCCCTTGCCATTTCTTGAATTGTTATGTTCATCCTTTCTACTACTCCATTATGTTGAGGGGTCCTTGCAATAACAAACTATCTATTGATCCCATGCTTTTCACAATAACTCTTGAATTCATTAGATGTGAATTCTCCTCCTCTTTCTAATCATAGGCACTTTATTTTTAAATCCATTTCATTTTATACTTGTGCTTTGAATATTTTGAATTTTTCAAAAGCCTCAAATTTATGCTTCAACAATCCAACCCAAGTCATTCTGGTATAGTCATCAATAAACAAAATGAAATATATTTGACCTCAAGGTGATTGTGTACTAATAGGGACATAGAGATTTGTATGAATCAACTCAAGATGTCAAGTGGTGGAGTGTTCTCTTGCCTTGAATTGAACTCTTGACTACTTCCCAAACTAGCATGACTTACAGACAATATTCTTAGGTTTGGAAATTTTGGGCATATCTCTCACTATATATTTTCTTCCTAGCTTGAAAAGATGATTAAAACTAAGATTCCCTAGTCTTTTGTTCCAAAGCAATCTCTCATCCTTTTTACCAATGCAACCTTTTTCTTTGCCTTCTTCTAGAATATACCCATTTCCTGAAGTTTTGACTGCCTTGACAACAATCTTTCTTATATTCACATCCATTACTTTAGATCATTTTGAATGAAAGAGAACATTGTGTCCTTGATCACACATTTGAATTACACTCAACAAATTTTTAGACCATCTACATACAACACATTTTGTTCTTTGTTTTTTCCCTTCTTATCTTCATCTAGTACACTCGTTTCTTTTCCTCTAATTCTAGCTGGAGCATTGTTTCGAAAAGTAACATTACCACATTTTTTTTTAGTTAGGAATTCAAACTTACTCTTGTATCGTGGCATATGCTTTGGAGCATATACTATCAATATACCATTGATTTTTTTTTTTTTTTCCATATAGAGCCAATGCACAATTTTCTTTGTTTTTACTTTTCTTCCTCCAAACCTATTCTTGTTTGTTTTTCTTTTAGATAGACAACATCTTTCTTCTGCATTCACTTTCCTTGTGTCCAAAATTATTGCATATGTGGAATTTGAGATCATTTAGTAGAGGGGAGAAGGAATTTTGATACATATCCATTTGAGGTTTATTGAATCTTATTCTTACATTTCTATTATGTCTAAAAGTCCTGCAACTCACAGCCTTATGTCCAAATTTTCCACAAGAGAAAAAATATTCATAGAAAAATTTGGATGTCTTCGAATGAAAAAATTACTTGTAGGAATCGTTCTTTGTCTACTGGCTTGATAAGATTTAGGCATCTCTTGCTTCCTTGCTTCATAT
This sequence comes from Picea mariana, assembly GCA_032191745.1. Lineage (NCBI taxonomy): Eukaryota > Viridiplantae > Streptophyta > Pinopsida > Pinales > Pinaceae > Picea > Picea mariana. The sequence goes on from JASDQU010101487.1 coordinate 52,888, forward strand.
TTGTTTTCATAGTTGGGTTGATCTAGTTCTAACTGCTTCTTCTTATTATATTTTTATTTGTTGGGCCGATTGTTGTTTCCCTTGAGAGCATTTGCATAACTTGTAGGCTTCTCACTTGTTGACATGTTGGTGCTTGATTCACCTTTGACAATTTTCATATTTTCCTTATATCCCAGCCCTGTCTTATCATCTGGTGATCTTTGATTGATGATAATGTTATCTAGAGTTTCATATCCTTTTATGAATTTCATTTGAGTCTTGGACTTCTCTAGATATTTTCTTAAGGACATTATTTGTGCTTCTAGTTTGTCACAAATGTTCTCCCTTTCTTTTATCTGATTCATCAATATTTCTTCCCTTCTCTTGGCATATTCTAGATGAATTTTTAAGATGACTATATATTCATTGATCTAATTGTCCTTTTCTTCATAAAATTGTAACTATTATTTTCTTAGTCTATTCTTTTTCTTGAGTTGGGAGATTTCCTCCAAAGCACTAATGAGTTCTTCTTCCATGTCTACTACAACTTCACACTCTTTTGTGTCTATTTTTTCTTGATCATATTTGAGTTTCTCCAAATCCATAAGAAGTTTTTCATCTTGAATTGAATCTGGATCATATTATTCACTTCAGTGTCTGAAGAGTTGTTTCTATCCTCTTTTGAATAAAAAAAATTATTTTAAAAGACTTTTTATTTTTAAACTCCCTAGGTTTATCCTTGCCTTTCTTTCTTTTTCATTGGTGTGGTTTTATTTGAAAGGAAATTTAGATTTAAAATGGCCAACTTTACCACAACTAAAGAATCTGAATGGTAAGATACCTTTGTATTTCCTGGAACCCCTCTTCAGTTTCCTTACAAACTTAGCTTCTTCTTCATCTGAGAAGTGTTCTGATGAACCATGATATTGAGATGTTGACGATTTGACTTATTCCTTGAAGACTACGCCCTTTAGATCTAGTTGTTCTTTCCTAGTCCTCATATCATAAACAGTTAGAATTCCATGCAACCTTTCCATAGTCAGTTTATCTAGTTCATGCATTTCTTCTATAGAAGAAACCTTTGCATCAAGTTTTGAGGGAAGAGATCTCAGTATCTTCTAAACTAATGTAGCTTCTTCAATATTCTCACCTAGCCCTTTCATAGTGTTTATAGTCTCATCTACTCTAAGAAAGAAACCTGCAATATTTTCATCTTCGCTCATTATTAGGATTTCGAATTGCATTTTTTAAGCTTGAAGTTTGGCCAACTTTACTTTCTCATCTCCTTCATAATTTCTTACTAGTTTTTCCCATATTTCCTTTGTGAATTCCCACTGCATTTATTTGAAAAATTTTGTTTCTACAAGTCCTCCTTGGATAACATTCATAGCTCTTTCATTACTATAGTAATTTTTCTTACCAACTTCATTATTTAGAAGAGTAGTTGGGATTTTATAACCATCTACCACAATCTTCCAGACTTCCATAAAAAGAGACATCAGGTAGGTATTCATTATGATTTTCCAAAATGAAAAGTTTGTTCTGTAGAACATAGGAGGTATGGTTGAAGAAGAAAATTAATCTTGACTTGCATATTTTCTGTGTGATATTCCTTCCAGATGTTAGGATGTTACTGAATTTACCCGAGCTCTGATACCAATTAGTATAACTAACAACAATATTGAGAGGGGGGGTGAATCAATATTGTATCAGATTTCTCAATTTTATTTCCCTTCAACAAATTAATGTTATTTACAAGTGATTACTTAATCAATAATACATGCATAATTTTGGACACGAGGTTATGGTGTTGGAAATGATTTCAAAGAGGGTATGTGATGTTGGTATTGGAATTGATGCAAATAGGTCAATATTATGGTCATCATCATCAAAATTGTGCATATGATATTTCCAAATGCATGCATTGTCTAAACAATGAATACTTATGGATACTAACTTTGTCCTATCTAAATGCAAAGGGGAAATATCAAAGTCCGGTTCTCAATAAAATGTGTAAAAGGGTTTTTTTATGAGATTCTCTATTAGACATCTTGATCTTCGACTTATATTGCCTTTGACTCTGACTTGGATAACTTTGACTATCATTGCCTTCGACTTCAACTTGGATAACTTCGAATTGCATTGCCTCTGACTTTGACTTGGATAAACTTCGACTTGCATTGCCTTTGACTTCGACTTGGATGAATTCGACTTGCATTGCCTATGACTTTGACTTAGATAACTTCAACTTGCATTGCCTCTGACTTCTACTTGGATAAAATTTGACTTTCATTGCCTTCTAATTCGACTTGGATAAACTTCGACATGCATTACCTTCGACCTCGACTTGATAACTTAAACTTGAATTTCTTGACTCTTGGTCAACTTGAATTTGGTCATCTCACTTTTCCTCAATCCAACTTGCATTTTGGATGAACTGTTTTTCCCATTTCGAATTTCGGGTGGTCGACTCTATTTTATTTTCCATCTCAACTTGTTGCTTGAGTGGCCGAGAATTTCCTGTCATATAAACAGTCAGATTTATAATTGTTTTAATAGAAAGTTTTGTGTTGGTGAGATAGATAGGCTATAAGCCTCCTGTTTACAAATCATATATATTGTTCTTCAATGATCCAACAAATACAATATGCATGGGGTGATTGTAGAGGAAGAATTATTGGATGGTTGAGGTCAACAGACAATGAAATCATAAATTCTAGGGATTGAAAATGGATAATGAAGATTGATCATAGATTGTTGGATCAATATGGAAGTGTGAGACCAAAATAAGAAGAGTCAATCCATAACTTAGATCGACTCTTAAAGACTAAAAATATGATTAAATATAATTAACACCTCAGGATCATATTTTTTTCAAAGAATTGTTACAACAACAGTAAACAGCTTTTAACACCTAGATATTCCATTAATGATGAAAAACTTACAAGGGATTTGAAGTCTTTTGAATTAAAGACAAAAAAAAATAATGACAAAATGTTAGCATCATTATTAAATTAAATGAAGAGGTGCATTGTTTCATACAAAGAGACATAATGTTTCAAATTCATACTTGTTGGAATACTATATAAACATAAAGGTATAATGGAAGGAGAGTGTCTTTGTGGTCTCATTCAGAAGATAAAAAATAGAAGCAGAGTCCAAGAAAGTATATGAAACCTGAAAAATACACATCAAGTGAGGGTGGAATGGAGGATCAAGGGAGGATTGGATTCCTCTATAGGTTGGAGCATGAAACAAGGAGTTTTGCTTCCTCATGTTGGTGCTTGAAAACAAGAGGATTGGAGTCCTCTACAGGTTGGAGCCTGATCTACATGGATTTGGTGCTTCCTCGGGTTGGTGCTTGGTAAATAGGGGATTGATATCTCCTTAAGTTGGTTCTCAAAAGAATATATATTGGTGTCTCTTACAAATTGTAACTTGTAAATGAAATATAATTTTTATGATTGTTACATTCAAAATTCAGAGTTTGGTACATTCTTGTTGATACATTGTTATAAATTAATAAAGAATTAATTTAATTTGAGAAAAAGAAGAAATATTGATTTCCCCCCCCCCTCTCAGTATTTAACAACATTCCAATAGTTGGTATCAGAGAGGTTTCCTTCACCACAGTCTAACCAATTGAATGAAGATTCTAATAAATCCAATGGATCAACAAGAAGGCATGTCCTCCAATAGAGAACCATTGTTCAAAGGAAATGATTATGCATTTTGGAGTCTAAGGATGAGAAGTTACCTGATGGATATTAGATGTGATGTTTGGCTATATTTGGTAAATGGTTACATTGCACAAACTATTGCACCTTCAGATGTTGCTGCAAAGAAACTTTGCAATGATAATTCAAGGGTTGTTAATGAAATTCTGGGTGGATTAGAAAATCCTATATTTGTAAAAGTGATGCATTGTAAGTCAACAAAAGAAATATGGGACAAACTTAAAGTCATATATGAAGGATATGGAAAATTCAAGCAAGCCAAACTTCAAACATACAGAGGGTAGTTTGAAAGTCTGAAGATGAAAGAGGAAGAAAACATTGCAAAATACTTTCAAAGAGTGGATGAAATAGTCAATTCAATTAGAGCACTGGGAAAAGAATTAAAAGAAAAAATTATTGTCCAAAAGGTGTTTTTGGTTTAGATATCCCTTCTACTTCTTCTTGGTTCAACCTAGGTTCACATCTGAATAGGTTTCCAACAAAACCCTCTAAAACTATAGACCCTCTTGGTAAACAAGAAGGAAACACTATGTGCATTGAACACAATGCAGTATCACCCGAGATAACTCTATGGGTGACCACAATGATCAAGTTCTTGCAGTCTAGGAATGAGTGGGGATCTAGGGGTGTATTATATCTTCTTCATACATTAATATTATTATTCATTCAATTATTTCTAAGATTTATTCATCTTTAGGATAATGCATGCATTCTAATACATCTAGTTAATCATTCATTCATAAGATAACCATTAACAGGAAGTAAGAATTCAATAACCATCACACATAACACACGTTTTACCGTGGTTCAACCCCTCTTGGGCTATGTCCACAAAGATTTGGCTTTGTTTCTCTTTTATTTAGTCTGCTGCAAAATCTAGCACTGTGTGCATTACATATTCACTCATACATTCCCGATGAGGTTAAGGAACCTCTGTGATGCAGACTAGATCACACCAAACTCCCCAGCCTGTGATCTAACCCTAAAAATTTACCTTGCTCGACTCTTCTACAACTCAACATATTTCAACCACAATTATCAATAATCTTTTGCCACTTAATCAACCGACCAAAACCCTAACCTAGACCTCCTAGGTTCTTATTTATACTATTTTACAAGCTTATAGTCATTACAACCTTTTTCAAAAAATCTAAACCTAATATGGTTAGGATTTTCTACCTTGTCACCGGTGGCTTTTCCTCTTGCATGCTTATTTTCCTTCTTTTTCCGCATGTTTCTTTCTTGTTAGTTGTTGCACGTGCTCCAAAATTAGATCTTTCCTCAAAATAGGCATGCTCCCAATAGGACCCCAACACTGACATGTGGCTCATCCCGAGCCAATCAGGGAATGTGCGCTCCTTGTACTGTTGTGTCCAAACTATAGAACTTTTCTGCTAGTTCCTTTCCTCTAGCCTTGATCTGCACAAATTTTCTCACTAGCGCATCCACTGACTGTGTTGTTATCCCCTCCTACATCATTGTTGGACCCTTTGTCTGTGCCTATGCCATACTTTTCTTCTCTTCCTCCAACTACGCAATCATCTGTGTTGCTTGTTCTTGGAGGGGTTCCAAGTAGGCTTGTCTTTCTTGCTTCTTTGTCTGCGCGATTTTCAACTATGTCTATAGAGTCTTCATTTCTTGAGTGCCCTTCAAGTGCTCTATGATGCTCATTGTTTTTTGCCTTTTCTTTAGCTCTTGTATGAAAATGTTGATTGTCTCCTCTTCTTGGTCCCACTATTGTACCTTCTTGTCTTCTTCCAGGATATTTCATATATGCACGGCTCTGTTGAACAACTCTTCTACTACCCTTGTTTCTTTCTCCATATCAGCTATCTATAGTGCAGATTGTTGTTCTTTCTATTCTTGGACTTCGAGAGGAGTCGTAGGATTAAGACTTTCTTTGAGCTCCTCAATTTCCTACATATATTTGTAAATTGTTTGTGATATCATGTTGATATTCTCCTTTTCACTCCTCTCAAGCACTTGCATGTTGTCTTGGATGCGATAATAAACCATTGTTAATCCATGTTCTAGTTTATATGCATGTCCTTTCTTCTCTTATTTCTCTGAAGTTAGTTCGTCGCATGTGATTTGTAGCATTTCAACAACTCCTCTACCCACCTCCAAGTTGGTTGCATCCACGTGGGCCCTAGATTGCACCTCTTGCATTACGCTGGCCTGGAGTATGTATAGTTCCTTGGTGGGTATTTGCGCCATGACAACTTCAAATTTCTCCACGTCCCCCATGTCTTTCTGCACAATCTCCTGATTTATTTTGATCATTTGGCGCGTGACTGTAAAATTCTTCCTGCCTTGGACTACCAACTGTACTATCTCCTCTCCTTCTTTCTGCATAGAGGGTCACTATGTCTTTTCCTGTTGCTGTGATGTGGCCAATGGTCCTTCCTATCACCGTAATTGTTGGACATTATCATGGAATTCTATGAGATTGGCCATGATCTGTTCAAATTGTGCCTTTGCAATGTAGATCACTTATTCCCCCCTATCTTGGACTTTGTTTGCAACTAGCTTCACATCATCCTCTATTAGGGTGATGACTGGATCTTTTGTGTCATACTTCCTTTTCTTGTGCGCATCTTTTTCCAGCATTGGATTCCTTATTGTTTGTGAGGGTTTCACTCCACTTGTTGTACCCTAGTTCCTTTCTTCTTCAGCCTATGAAGTATCCTTGTTTCTGGTCTATGTTTGGCTTCCTATCCTTGTTGTTGTTGTTGTTTTCCTTGGTCATTTTGGTACTACATTGCTCCCAGTTGGATGATTCTGCATTGTAGTCTTTCTAGTATTCTCTATCGGGCTATTTGTTCTCACTGAAGAGCCTGCTTCAGCCTTGTCCTTAGGCCTATAATATTGCACCGTGATTGGCCTTGTTATTGGTTTTGATACTGGAAACTACCACTGCGCAGGCCAGTCTTTAACTATCTAGTCCACTTTTTCTTTGGTGACGTAATACTTCATTTCTATCCATGCCTTCTTTGGATCCCTTGCAGCCTAGATCCACATGTGGTGTTGGTATGCCTTGAAGTTGGCTATCTCTTCTGTCTCTTGGATCACCTCCATAGGTATTCACCATACATTAGTTGTGTGTTGTTGTATCTCTTACAACAACATCGTAAAAACTATGTTGTTTTCTTGTTGCGTCTTGTTATCCTTGGCCTACCAGAGGGACTCATATCTGACTGCATAACATTTCCCCATCCTATCCAATAATGATGATAATTTTGGCTCCTTCCATCCTAACAATGCTATCAGAATGATCAGCAAGGAGTAATGGAACTCGGTTCCATTATCCTACGCGTCTCTACAATCTATCAAAAACTAGTTCAGCAGGTATGGCACCCAGCTGAACATTACTCCTTTGGTGCATTGTGTGGCTACTGCAATAGCGTCTGTTGGCGCTTCTTATTTTCGGCATTTCATCAATATTTTTCAATCCATGATCTTGTTGATGAACCTTGTCACATTATCGTTGATATACTTGAGTATGATGCCTCTATTGCCCCAAATGGTGTCAAAATGCACTTTGACCAGTTCTGTTATTTCCTTCTTGCATGCCTTGTTATCCAGGTATTCCTCTGGTTGTGTGTCAACTATTGGTAGTCCTGTGATCTTTGCAATCAGTGACACATCTATCTTTATTGGCCTATCCATCCATAGGATGCCTCCATGTATGTCGATGACTAGTTGTTTGATGTGAATCCTGACATTCTTACCGTGCCTGAAATGCGGTATATACAATAGGTTCATAATGCTAGAGTTATACAACATGGTTATCCATTGCATGGGCTCAATTATTGGTAAACTGAGAGGTCCAATTTCCCCTATGTTTATTAAATAAGTCTCCTTGGCCAAATCTGGGAATTTGGCCGCATTGCACACATCATGGTCTGCGTACCTAAGTTTTGGTACCTTTCCCAACATATCATCCATAATGATCACTATGTCTGGGAGATAAGGGAGTGTAATATCCATGGCGTCCTGTGTCTTTATTTTATGTCCCATAGTAGAAGGGCCTACCTCTGTTGGGTCTTCATCCTCTTCTTCCCTTTCGAACTCTGGTCAATTAGTGATATCCTCAACCAACACTTCCTCACCTTTGTGGGTCTGTCACAGTCCCATTGTTTCGTTAGGATTCATGGGTGTCTAAGGGTTAGGGTTTGAAATACCATTTTGAGCCTTGGATCTCTTCCTTATTTCCCCTTGTTGCGTTGTTGATGTTTCCTCTTCAACCTGTGTCAGGCTGATTGTCTCTTTGTCTGAGGTGATGACATATTTGAGCTCGACCATGTTTATGAGTTGTCTCATTCTTTCCTTGCACCTCTGACCTTTTCGAGTAACCCATACATATTGGCCTGGAGCATCAAAATTTTGTGGGGTCATCGTCTCTCTAAGTCACACAGTCGCTTGCTTCTTTGTAAAATTCTATCTAGGGCATGCTCTTTGTATTTCGCTATGTGCTAAAAACTCGCTAAGTGTTGAATAAATGCGTGCTTTTCTCATTTTATAGACCCAGTTGTGTTGGTTTTTCACTTTTTGCGTGAATTTGCGTCGAGTTTAATTTTTCCCGCGCATTGTCTTCTGATGTTTGTCATGGTAATTACTACGCACAACTTTTTCTCAACCTTATGGTTCAGTCAACTTCTGCATCTTTTTGGGTTTTTCTTCCATTTTCTATTTTTGTATTTCTTTTGTCTTCTTTTTCTCATTTTTATTTCTTTTTCTCATTTTTTTGTCCTAATCTCTGCTATAGTACACTATATACATTCCTTTCTCATTGTGATGTAACTTTTAAAGGTTAGTAGGTTGACTGTACCTATACAATTTCAGTCGACTATCGTTAATCATTCATTTTAGTTTTGTTCCTCCCAATTCTTTTAGTTGTACATATCCCCCATATGTGACAGTCTTTACTTCATATAGCCCTAGCCAATGCATCCTAAACTTCCCAGGATGTTGAAAACATTTATTGTCATAGAGAAAGACTAGGTCTCCTTCCTTGAAACTCTTCTTATTAATATGTTGGTCATGACAGGCTCTGTCTCTTGCTTTCTGTACTTCCTGGTGAAATCTTTTCAGAATCTTGTCCTCTTCCATTTCCATTAGTTGTTTTAACCTTTCATGTACTGTGCCTCTTTTTGTCATGTTGGTAATTGTTGCTACGCGTAGATTGGGTACTAGAAATTCTAATGGTACTATTGTTTCCTTCCCATACACCAATCTGAATGGTGTATGTCATGTCAACTTCTTACATATGGTCCTATATTCCCATAGTATTGCTGGTATTTTCAAGTCCCAATCATCCCTGTTGACATTGTGGATCTTTTTCAGAGCATTTTCCAAGATATTATTGAAAGCTTATACAGTTCCTTTTGCTTGAGGATGGTATGGTGTACTCTTCTAGTAATAGACTTCAAACTCCTCAGTCCTAGACTTGATGGTATTGTTGATAAAATGAGTACCTTGGTCACTCATAAAAATCCTTGGACATCCAAATATGGTGTAATATACCAGATATAAAATGTATGCAGAACAGAAATAAAATGCTAGTAATTGCAGAATAACAACAATATAACCAGAACATTCACCACAATAACACTAAAATGATATAATAATAACAACAGAAATAGCACTTTGAATCTGAAAGCAATGTTCACGGGCCTCTTCAAGGGGGAACCCTCCAGTTGAGCAGAGCTCTATTACAATAATATCCAAGCTAGGGTTCTCATACCCTCGACTCCTATTTATACTAAAAAGAAGCATCTAGAGGAAGATCCTTCTAGAAGCGGAAGCTTCTATTAGGTCTTCTTACATCTGCCTTATTCTATTTTACTGAAAGGCCTTATTAATATTGACCTTTATTACATCCAAATATATTTTTCTACCTATGTGCAGGTTAGGACCCTAACATGTTTGCCCCCTTAAAAACAACCTTGTCCTCAAAGCTTGAGATGAGGAAATTGTTGCAGAATGGTAGCTAGTTCCTAAGTGGCATCTGCTGGAGTTGTATCTTTCCACTGGACTAGCACTTCCTTGATGGTTCTTTGACATAGGCGACACTCACGCTGGTCCAAAACTACTTTTGGTTGTAGCCAAATGGATCCTTCTTCAGCTAACTCTGGAAGGTTGGTTTGAATTTAGCACTTAGCTCCAATCACCTTCTTTAAGCATGAAACATGAAAAACAGGATGTAGCTTCAAATGGCTGGGCAAAGAAAATTGATAGGCGACTTGTCCCACATGTTTGAGCATGGTATAAGGACCATAAAATTTGGGTGCTAGCTTCTGACAATGCTCAGCCTTGAGGGAAGTTTGCTTGTAAGGTTGCAGTCGAAGAAACACCTGATCCCCTTCTGCAAATTTACATTCAAAGCGACCTTGATCTGCTTGTTGCTTCATGCGATTCTGTGCCAAGAACAAATTCTCTTTAAAGGTATAGAGAATGGCCTCTCGATCTGTAAGTGTTAGTTCAACCACCTAGACCTTCGAGGCACCCAGTGAGTATGAGATAACTAAAGGTGGCTTCTATCCATATACCGCTTCAAAAGGAGTCATGCGTGTAGTTGTATGGTATGAAGTGTTGTACCACCATTCAACTAGGGGTAACCATTTTTCTTTTCTAAGGAAAAACACCTCAAATATGTTTCCAAACACTTGTTGACAACTTACTTTTGGCCATCAGTTTGGGGATGATAAGCTGTGCTGAGATGCAATTATGTNAAAATTGCTTGTGAAAGTTGGGTTGTGATTAGAAACAATAGAGTGCGGCATGCCATGAAGCTTGAAGACCTAATCCATGAAGATTCGAGCCACTGTGGATTTTGTAAACGGGTGTTGAAGGGAGAAAAAATGAGTGTACTTGGAAAGGCAATCAACAACCACCATGACGACGGATTTATTTCCCAATTTGGGTAAGCCGGTAATAAAATCCATAGAGATATCCTTCCAAATAGCAGGTGGAATCGACAATGGTTGTAGTGTGCCCAACGGTTTGACTGTTTCTCGCTTGTTGCATTGACACACGTCACATTCAACTACAAAATTATGAATGTCCTTTTTCATACCATCCTAGAAAAAGGAATGTTTGACCCTGTCATAGGTTTTGGTGAACCCGGAGTTCCCTGTTGTGGGTGTAGCATGAAGCTCAGAAAGTACCGTGGATTTAAGATTTGATTGTTTACTTAAATACAAACGGCCTTTGTATCAAAGTTTCTCATGAAGATAAGAGTACTTTGGGGAAGCTGGAGCATTGGACTGCAATTGTTGGATCAACTGTGAACTTTTGGGGTCTTGTAGCCATTCCTGGAGAACGGCTTGGAGCCAATCTAGTACAATGAATGAAAGAGAAAAAAGGGATCCTTCATCTTCATATTTTCAGGAAAGTGCATCCACAACCACATTGTCTTTGCCTTTCTTATAAATGATCTCATAATCATATCCAAAGAGTTTAGTCACCCATTTTTGTTATCCCGGGGAGGAAATGCATTGTTCTAGAAAATACTTGAGGCTTTGATGGTCTGTCTTAATTTGGAACCGTTTCCCCAATAGATAAGGATGCCACAGATCCATGGCATGCAGAATAGCCAACATTTCCTATTCATAGATGGATTTGCCCAAATTTCTTTCAGATAGTTGCTTGCTGGTAAAGGCCAAAGGTCGACCCTCTTGCATAAGGACAACACTAATTCATTTTCCTGAGGCATCACATTCCAATACAAAGGTCTTTGTGAAATTGGGAAGGGCGAGGACTAGAGTGGTGCACATGGCCATCTTCAAGGTTTGAAAATCTTGAGCAGCGGCTGGAGTCGAAGTGAAAGAGTTCTTTTTGAGAAGAGCAATGAGAGGTGCTACAATCTTCCCATAATTCTTAACAAACTTGTGATAATACCCTGTTAAGCCTAGAAATCCATGCGAGATCTTAACAGTCTTTGGGTGAGGACAGTCTTGCATTACTTCATTCTTTTTAGAATCCACCCTGACGCCATCTTTTCCAACTAGATGACCCAAGTATTCTACTTCTGAGGT
>JASDQU010101487.1:64988-84221 GCA_032191745.1 Picea mariana
CTTCTGACCTAGTTGTTAGACGTAAAGCGAGATGATGATATTACTTGCTTCTGACCTAGTTGTTAGACATAAAGCAAGATATGATTGACACCGAGATACCAACTTATCAGCTGTGACATTGAGCCAGTGTAGTACTGTGATGCGCCAGCCTAGTGCTGTGATGAGGTATCATTTTTACTGATACATATTTGATGCAGATGATGATAGAATTCTTTCGAGAATGATGATGTTGCTGAAGAAGAAAACTTCCGATGACTCGTAAATGTGCTAGCCAATGTTTCAAGATGATATTGACAATACTGTTCTCCATATGCCACTGATGATGCAGACCTCTCTCGCTTGATGCTGATGAAGAATACCCTTCTTGTTAAGGGGGAGTGTTGAAATAATGTGCAAAGAGCATTCTTATTATTATTGGATTAAATCCCCATTGCGGATTAATCATGTCATTATTATTATTATTGTTATTGGATTAATCCCCATTGTGGATTAATCATGTCGGTAATTGTGTAAGGACCAAATCCCCTTTTGTGGATTGGTCATCGGACAATTACAAAGGGAAGAATAAGAAGTCATCCCCAACGGTTATTATGAAAGACCCATAATTAATTAAAGGTGGGTTTACCCACCTAGAGTGAGAGTTCGACCCTGCTAGTTGTGACCTTTCACACGTGCCAGTCTTGTATAAATAAGAGGCTAGCGCCTCACTTCAAACACACAACTCACTTGCTCATTTCTCTTATGAGGCAAGCTGCAATTACCAGAGAGAGGAGGAGAAGAGTGGCACATCTCTTGGGGAGGAATTTCTGTATTGGTTTGAGTTATCTCTTGAATATTGTATAAGCTATTTATGATAAGGAAGTTTTTGCTGGGTTTTCTTCCCCTAGAGGGTTTCCTAGGATAAATGTTGTGTCTCTTGTGAATGTGTATTTCTCAATGATCTTGTTCTTATTATGCTCTTATCTATTGAAATGCAAAGAACTATAATAATGGCATAAACATTAACATAACTGTACTAATAAACATCCTAGAAATGAGTGCCCTCTAGAACTTGTAGATGTTTTTGGTATTTGTGAAGAAAATCATCCAACTAACAAATTTCCCTTTTTTGCAAGATTGAAAGCTACATTTTGAGGAGTAGAGGATAATGTGAAATCACCACATTTCATAAATCAAAGGAGGCTTGGAGCACCAAGACCCTTCCAAACAGGTTTGGACTTCAATCCTGCTCAAAATTTTGGTGCATATAATGCTCAAATGTCTCCTCAAAAAATGGTATAATCCCAATCCATATCCTTGGAAAAATGCAAATACTTGGCAATACTAGGGACCACCATTTCCTCCTCCATACCAATCTTTTCTTAGCATGCAACAAAATCAGAACCATTAGTGGATTCAACCTCTACAAGGATTGAGGCCACAAAATTTTTAGGAACCTTCATAAATGCCTCCTCCTCCTAAACCCAATAACACTACTAAAAATAGTGTTCCTACAAAACAACCTCATTTACCTAATCAACTACTCCAAATCCAAATAACAAGCAAGTCCAACCTGTGTACAATGGTGAAACAACTTATCATAATCATTCCTTATAAGTACAAGATATCAATATTAGATCAGGAAAAGTACTACAACAACAACCAAAGCTCATAGAAGATGTGAAATTTGAGAAATAAGATATTACCTCACCTCAACCACAAACTCCCCCTTTCCCTGAAAGATTAAATGAAAAGAAAAATTATACATATGAAGAGAAATAACTCTTAGGGGAACTTAAAAATTTGTGTATAAAAATACCTCTCTTACAATCCCTCAAGGATGTGCCTATTTTCAATAATTTTATCAAAGAAGAGTGCATTATAAGGCCAGGGAGGAAAAGGTAATATTCCCCCACCATAAATGTTATAGGACAACTAGTTGACCTTATGCTTGGGAAGTTAATTGTACCTAAGTACTTGGATCCAGGTATCCCTCTATTGAATGTTTACATCAACAAAACCTTGATCCATAATACTCTTATTGATTTAGGGGCTGCCATCAATGTTATGACCAAAGATACTATGCTAAAATTTAGCCTTCAAGTATCCTTGCGAGATACTCCCATTGTCCTTCAATTTGCTAATAGATCCACAGTCAAACATGAGGGGATGATCAAATATGTAATAATATATATTGATTATTGGGAGTACCCTACTGTCTTCTTATTCCTTCAAACCAAGTCTCAATTCAATGGGTACCCTCTCATTTTTGGAAGGCCTTCGCTAACCACAACAAATGCATATATTGGTTGTAGGGTAGTCAATATGACTATAACTGATGGCCTATCCCAAAAGAAAATTGTTCTTATCCTCCTGGTCAACCTTTGATAAAAAAAAACATTCCAATGTGGGTGGAAGAGGAAACATATTTGACAAAAACAATTTCTTATTTCATCTATACCATAACCTCAATTCTGGTTGATAGTACAATTGATGAGGACACTTTCCTTGAAAATTTTCTACAAAACCAACATCCAACTAATGTGAAAATAGAAGGGATAAATGATGATAGTAAATCTTAAATTCATATTGAAAAAAACACAAAATTATGGAAAAATGTGTTCACTGTTGATATAGAATATCCAACTATCAAAACTTTGGAGATGAGCCTGCAAAAACACTCAAAATCAACAATAAACTTACTAGTCAACAAGAACAAAAGTTATTTTATGTAATGAAAATAAATATTGAATATTTTGCATGGGATTATAAATACATGAAGGGAATCCATACTTCTATTTGTACTCACCATATATATATCAAGGAGGATTGAAAACCTGTTAGGAAGCCCCAAAGAAGGATGAACCCTGCAATGAAATATATAGTCAAACAAGAACTTCAAAAGTTGTTGGATGTTGGATTCACATATCCAATATTAGAGAGTGAATGGGTCTCTCCTCTAGTTATTGTTCTAAATAAGAATGGGAAATGGAGGATATGTGTGGATTACCTAGAGTTAAACAAGGCTACCAGAAAGGACCATTTCCCCCTACCCTTTATTGACCAAGTCTTGGATGTCTTATCTGGCAAGAAATAATTTTCCTTCCTAGATGGATTTAGTGGATACAACCAAATTCAAATCAGTTCTGAATATTAGGACAAAACTACCTTTACTTGTCCCTGGGGTACATTTGCATACAAAGTCTTACCATCAACCTATGTAATTCCTCAACCGCTTTCCAAAGAGCCATTCTAAGCACATTTTTAGAACTCATTCATGATAAAGTTGAGATCTACATGGATTAATTTAACCCTCGTGGAAAGTATTTTGATGAAGCCTTAGACAATCTAGAAAAAGTTATCCAAAGATGTAGAGAAATGAACATGTCCCTTAGCAATGAAAAATGTAATATGATGATGAATGAAGGGATTTTGTTAGGACATCATCTGTCCTCCAGAGGAATTGAAGTAGACAAGAACAAAATAAAAATCATCACCCTACTTCCTACACCTCTCAAACCAAAAGATATTATAAGATTCCTTGGATATTTAGGATACTACAAGAGATTCATCAAGGATTTCAGTAAGATAGATTCTGCTCTTTTTACCTTGTTTTCCAAAGATGTAGATTATTGTTGGACTATGAATTACCAATAAGATTTTGAAACAATAAAAGAGAAACTCTCAACTGCTCATGTGCTACAAGGTCCCAATTGGGATCTTCTATTTCACATTCACACTGATGCAACAAACAAGTCTATAGGAGTAGTCTTAGGACAAGATAAAGATAAAAAACCTTATGCAATTTATTTCATAATTTAAAATTGTATTGGTGCATAAATCAACTACACTGTTACAAAAAATGAATTTTTAGCAATAGTTCATGCTCTCAATAAATTCAAACACTATGTTATAAGGTATAAAGTTTTTGTACATACATATCATGTTGCCATTGGATACTTGATGTGTTATAACTAACAACAATACTGAGGGGGGGTGAATCAATATTGTATTATATTTCTCAATTTCCTTTCCCTTCAACAAATTAAAGTTATTTAGAACTGCTTACTTAATCCAAAATACATGCAGAACACAAAACACAACACATAAAACACATTACACTAGAATTTTTACGTGGAAACCCAATTCAAGAGAAAGCCACAGAATATCTTTCTTTATTTTCTTCTGCAAGAACCAACTTAAAATTTACAAGTATTTAGCTTGACAGGAACCCACCTGTCACATATGAGGACACCAATCCTCTTAGTCACCAACCTATCACAAACAATGAGGACACCAATCCTCTTAGGCACAAATAGGTCACAGATAATGAGGACACTAATCCTCTCAGGAACCAACCTATCGTAAATAATGAGGACACCAATCCTCAGTGAGATTCAACTCACCTTAGCACCACCCTTCCACCTTGAATTCAGTTTAATAAATATTCTTATAGAAATGAACCTTTATGTACAAAAAATTAATCCGATATGTCTCCAGTTCAGTTTTGTTGAAAAATTACAAATCCTTTTTCTTCTCTTTTCATCCACACCACAATCGAATAGAGTGCATCATTATTTATAATGTTTTTTTCCTGAGTTCCCCTTCTTGTAGGTGGATGCATAACAGTTACATTGTGGACATATTTTGACCAGATCAAAGCCCTATCAGTTACAGTTCTATATAAATAAAGTATGTAGATGCATGAAAGTTACATTATGGACAAATATTGACCAGATCAAAGTCCTACCAGTGATACTTATGTCTAAATAAACTATGTGGACGCATGACAATTATATTGTGGAAAAACCTTGACTAGATCAAGATCTATTTACAACTAGACATTAGTTTACTAAATCAAACAGACCAAATCTTCCTACGAATGAACTCTGACTCATCTCCAACAAAATAAATTAGTCTTGTCAGAGCATCTTCTCATGAATGACATAGCAACACACATTCTGGTCTATAGAGAACATACAACACAGATAGAATAATATCCCAAGGCTCAAGTCACAACTCTTCATCTTGTCGCACTTTCCCTTTAGTGCGCTCACCTAGTCACTCCATTCATCTTGTCGCATTCCACTCCTTTTCTTGTCACACGAGATTTATTTCGTCACACTCCACTATTCCATTTTTCATGCTCACTTAAGGCACCCTGCAGATTTTCATCTATGCAACTACCACATATGTTTTTGCATTCCACTCTGTCGTGCAAATTCCACATATTCCTTTGTAGTCCACTCCATCGCATTGGATTTGTCTCGATCCAAGGGTCATTCAACTCTGTTTTCTTCGATTTCACTTCATACATTCTTGTGGTTGTCCCTACGCCTTCCAGTATTCTTCTACATTTATTTTCACCTTTCATGCACTTCCATTGCATGTGTGTCATGTTGTCTTTTTCCGTACTATATGTGCTCCATGTACATTACTTCTTTGACATTAATGACAACATATGCGCAAAAAACTCCCCCTTTGTCATTGATGGAAACCAAAAGAGCCTTCTTTTGTGTTCTGAAAGGTGATTTCCAAAACAATGGCCTTTATGCTAAGATATTCCATTTCGATATGCACATTGTAGGCTTCTCCCCCTTTCAATGTGCACAACTTCAAGTTGCTCCCCTTTCAATGTGTGCAACTACCATATATAATGGTCTTTATGGTATTCTCCCCCTTTGACAATAATGAAAAATAAGGACTTGATATATTCTCTCCTCTAGGCCTCTTTACACACAGAGATCCATCCTTAAATAGAATACCATCGAGATCCATAGAAAACTTCAACTATGTGCATTTCGAAGTAGTGAATTTTGTTTTTTTATTAAAGAAAGGAAGACGAGATCACCCCCAAGTTCTGTCTGACATACTCAAATAGTTCTATAGGAAATGGATTGGTAAAAATATTTGCACTATGCTCTTTGGAAGGAACATACTCTAATTTGACCACCTGATCATGAACCTGTTCTCTGAGAAAATGATATTTGATTGGTATATGCTTAGTCTTAGAGTGTTGAAAATCATTTTTAGATAGATTAATAACACCAATAATATAGTCACACATGATGGAGACAAGTTGATCACAAGGAACTTGAATATCCTTGAGATTTTTCTTAATCCATAACAATTGAGTACAACATGATGTTGTGGCTATATATTCAGCTTTAGCTATAGAGAGAAAAATGGAAGTTTTTTTCTTGTTGAGCCAGGACACTAAACAACTGCCAAGGAAAAATGTGCCTCCATTAGTGCTTTTTCTATCATCAATACTATCTTCCCAGTCTGCATCAGTATAATATTTGAGAACAAGGTTTGTGTCTTTTGGATACCACAATCCATAATCAATAGTGCCTTGCAAGTATCTAAATATTCTTTTAACTGCGAGAATATGAGTTTCCTTGGGATTTTCTTGAAATTTGCCAACCAAACCAATTTCTTGTATGATGTCATACCTTGAAGTTGTGATATAGAGTAAGTTGTCTACCATATACATGTACATGGTTTGATCTATTTCTAGAGAATCGTCATATTTGTTGAGTTTGCAACTAGTAGTCATAGGAGTGCTCACTAGTGCACAATTTTCCATGCTAAACTTCTTCAAAATTTCCTTGAGATATTTACTTTGAGAAAGAAAAATTCCTCTTTCTAATTGATGAATCTGTAGACCAAGAAATAAGGAGATTTCCCCTAACATGGACATCTTAAAATCTTGTTACATTGCAGCTGCAAAATTCTTACTCATTGGTTCAATGTTACCACCAAAAATAATATCATCAACATATACTACAATAATTAACAGGTCATTACCTTCATCCTTGATGTATAAGTTTTTTTCAGTTGTTCCCTTTTTAAAACCTTGCTGGTGCAGATACTTGTCAAGTCTGTAATACGAAGCTCTTGGAGCCTATTTTATCCCACACAGGGATTTCTTTAATTTATAGACATAATCATCTTTGTTAATCAACTAAAACCCCTTTGGTTTCTATACATAATCTTCTTCCTCAAGATCACCATTCAAAAGGGGTGATTTGACATCCATCTAGTAGACTTTGAATTTTTTGTAGCATGAAAAATCGAAAAACATCCTGATAGCTTCAATTCTTGAAATAGGGGAAAATGTTCCTTCAAATTCCACTTCTTCTACTTGAGAATACCCTTTGCATACCAATATGTCCTTGTTTCTCACTATATGTCCATATTCGTTCAACTTGTTTATGTATACCCATTTGGTTCCAATTACATTCTTGTTTTTGGGTCTTGGTACAAGATGCTAAGTCTTATTTTTCTCTATTTGATCTAGTTCTTCATTCATGGCTTTAATCAAGTGATCATCTTGACTGGATTGCACAATGTTTTGGGGTTCACTCATGGATAACAGTGAAAAATTTGTAGAGCTAGATGTATCTACAATTTTTATTCTGGTTAGTACACATGCTTCCTTGTTTCCAAGAATATGAATTTATGGATGATGTTTTTAAACATATCTTGATGGGGTCTTTGGTTTTGGTGTCTCCATTCTCTCTTCTTCCTCTAAATCCTCTTTTTCCTGATACCTATTCATTCCATCATCTTGTGTTTCATTTCTAATTGGTTCATAATATGAATCATTGTGATGTTGATGTCTCACTGGATCAAGTGGTCCCTCATCTACTTTTACATCTATACTTTCAACTATCTTATGGAGTACTTTGTTGTAGCACTTGTATCCTTTACTTGTGGATGAGTGTCCTAACATAATACCCTCATCATCTCTAGAATCGAACTTACCCAAGTTGTCTTCATTTATTTTAATGTAGCATTTTCTTCCAAAACTTTTGAAGTTCTTTATTGATTATGTTCTACCGTGCCATATCTCATAAGGAGTTTTTTCAATGTTTACTCTTATGTGTTCTTTATTGAGAATGTTAAAAATAGTTTGAACGGTTTCTCCCTAAAAGGTTTTAGGTACTTTTGATTCATCAAGCATGGCCATGGGCATTTCTTGAACTGTTATATTCATCCTTTCTACTACTCCATTATGTTGAGGGGTTCTTGCAGTAACAAACTATCTATTGATCCCATGCTTTTCACAATAACTCTTGAATTCATCAGATGTGAATTCTCCTCCTCTTTCTAATCTTAGGCACTTTATTTTTAAATCCATTTTATTTTATACTTGTGCTTTGAATATTTTGAATTTTTCAAAAGCCTCAAATTTATGCTTCAACAATCCAACCCAAGTCATTCTGGTATAGTCATCAATAAACAAAATGAAATATATTTTACCTCAAGGTGATTGTGTACTAGTAGGGACATAGAGATTTGTATGAATCAACTCAAGATGTCAAGTGGTGGAGTATTCTCTTGCCTTGAATTGAACTCTTGAATACTTCCCAAACTGGCCTGACTTACAGACAATATTCTTAGGTTTGGAAATTTTGGGCATATCTCTCACTATATATTTTCTTCCTAGCTTGAAAAGATGATTAAAACTAAGATTCCCTAGTCTTTTGTGCCAAAGCAATCTCTCATCCTTTTTACCAATGCAACCTTTTTCTTTGCCTTCTTCTAGAACATACCCATTTCCTGAAGTTTTGACTGCCTTGACAACAATCTTTCTTGTATTCACATCCATTACTTTAGATCCTTTTGAATGAAAGAGAACATTGTGTCCTTGATCACACATTTGAATTACACTCAACAATTTTTTAGACCATCTACATACAACACATTTTGTTCTTTGTTTTTTCCCTTCTTATCTTCATCTAGTACAACAGTTTCTTTTCCTCTAATTCTAGCTGGAGCATTGTTTCGAAAAGTAACATTACCACATTTTTCTTCAGTTAGGAATTCAAACTTACTCTTGTATCTTGTCATGTGATTTGGAGCATCCACTATCAATATACCATTGATTTTATTGATTTTTTCCATATAGAGCCAGTGCACAATTTTCTTTGTTTTTACTTTTCTTCCTCCAAACCTTGGTAAAATATTCTTGTTTATATTTCTTTTAGATAGGCAGCATCTTTCTTCTGCATTCACTTTCCTTGTGTCCAAAATTATTGCATATGTGGCATTTGAGATCATTTAGTAGAGGGGAGAAGTTATTTTGATACATATCCATTTGAGGTTTATTGAATCTCATTCTTACATTTATATTATGTCTAAAAGTCCTGCAACTCACAGCCTTATGTCCAAAGTTTCCACAAGAGAAAAAATATCCATAGACAAATTTGGATGTCTTTGAATGAAAAAATTACTTGTAGGAATCGTTCTTTGTCTACTAGCTTGATAAGATTCATGCATCTATTGCTTCCTTGCTTCATATTTGTTTTCATAGCTGGGTTGATCCATTTCTAACTACTTCTTCTTATTATATTTTTATTTGTTGGGTCGATTGTTGTTTCCCTTGAGAGCATTTTCATAACTTGTAGGCTTCTCACTAGTTGACATGTTGGTTCTTGATTCACCTTTGACAATTTTCATACTTTCCTTATATCCCAACCCTGTCTTATCATCTGGTGATATTTGATTGATGATAATGTTATCTAGAGTTTCATATCCTTTTATGAATTTCATTTGAGTCTTGGAATTCTCTAGATATTTTCTTAAGGACATTATTTGTGCTTCTAGTTTGTCACAAATGTTCTCCCTTTCTTTTATCTGACTCATCAATATTTTTTCCCTTCTCTTGGCATCTTCTAGATGAATTTTTAAGATGACTATATATTCATTGATCTAATTGTCCTTTTCTTCATAAAATTGTAACTATTATTTTCTTAGTCTATTCTTTTTCTTGAGTTGGGAGATTTCCTCCAAAGCACTAATGAGTTCTTCTTCCATGTCTACTACAACTTCACACTCTTTTGTGTCTATTTTTTCTTGATCATATTTTAGTTTCTCCAAGTCCATAAGAAGTTTTTCATCTTGAATTGAATCTGGCTCATATTCTTCTCTTCAGTGTCTAAAGAGTTGTTTCTATCCTCTTTTGAATAAAAAAATTTCTTTTAAAAGACTTTTTATTTTAAACTCCCTAGGTTTATCCTTGCCTTTCTTTCTTTTTCATTGGTGCAGTTTTATTTGAAAGGAAATTTAGATGCAAAATGGTCAACTTTACCACAACTAAAGAATCTGAATGGTAAGATACCTTTATATTTCCTGGAACCCCTCTTCAGTTTCCTTACAAACTTAGCTTCTTCTTCATCTGAGAAGTGTTTTGATGAACCATGATATTGAGATGTTGATGATTTGACTTACTCCTTGAAGACTATGCCCTTTAGATATAGTTGTTCTTTCCTAGTCCTCATATCATAAACAATTAGAATTCCATGCAACCTTTCCATAGTCATTTTATCTAGTTCATGCATTTCTTCTATAGTAGAAACCTTTGCATCAAGTCTTGAGGTAAGAGATCTCAGTATTTTCTAAACTAATGTAGCTTCTTCAATCTTCTCACCTAGCCCTTTCATAGTGTTTATAGTCTCATCTACTCTGAGAAAGAAACCTGCAATATTTTCATCTTCGCTTATTATTAGGATTTCAAATTGCATTTTTTAAGCTTGAAGTTTGGCCAACTTTACTTTCTCATCTTCTTCATAATTGTTTACCAGTTTTTCCCATATTTCCTTTGTGAATTCCCACTGCATTTCTTTGAAAATTTTTGTTTCTACAAGTCCTCCTTGGATAACATTCATATCTCTTTCATTACTAGAGTAATTTTTCTTACCAACTTCATTATTTAGAAGAGTAGTTGGTATTTTATAACCATCTACCACAATCTTCCAGACTTCCATAAAAAGAGACATCAGGTAGGCATTCATTATGATTTTCCAAAATGAAAAGTTTGTTCTGTAGAACATAGGAGGTATGGTTGAAGAAGAAAATTAATCTTGACTTGCATATTTTCTGTGTGATATTCCTTCCAGATGTTAGGATGTTACTGAATTTACCTGGGCTTTGATACCAATTATTATAACTAACAACAATACTGAGAGGGGGGGTGAATCAATATTGTATCAGATTTCTCAATTTTCTTTCCCTTCAACAAATTAATGTTATTTAGAAGTGATTACTTAATCAATAATACATGCATAATTTTGGACACGAGGTTATGGTGTTGGAAATGATTTCAAAGAGAGTATGTGATGTTGGTATTGGAATTGATGCAAATAGGTCAATATTACGGTCATCATCATCAAAATTATACATATGATATTTCCAAATGCATGCATTGTCTAAACAATGAATACTTATGGATACTAACTTTGTCCTATCTAAATGCAAAGGGGAAATATCAAAGTCTGGTTCTCAATAAAATGTGTAAAAGGGTTTTTTTATGAGATTCTCTATTAGACATCTTGATCTTCGACTTATATTGCCTTTGACTCTGACTTGGATAACTTTGACTAGCATTGGCTTTGACTTCAACTTGGATAACTTTGAATTGCATTGCCTCCGACTTTGACTTGGATAAACTTCGACTTGCATTGCCTTTGACTTCAAATTCGATGACTTAGACTTGCATTGCCTCCTACTTTGACTTAGATAACTTCAACTTGCATTGCCTCCAACTTATACTTGGATAAAATTTGAATTTCATTGCCTTCTAATTCGACTTGGATAAACTTCGAATTGCATTACCTTCAACCTCGACTTGATAACTTCCACTTGAATTTCTTGACTCTTGGTCGACTTGAATTTGGTCGACTCACTTTTCCTCAATTGCACTTGCATTTTGGCTGAATTGTTTTTCCCATTTCGAATTTCGAGTGGTCGACTCTATTTTATTTTCCGTCTCAACTTGTTGCTTGAGTGGCCGAGAATTTCCCGTCATATAAACAGTCAGATTTATAATTGTTTTAAATAGAGAGTTTTGTGTTGGTGAGACAGATAAGCTATAATCCTCCTGTTTACAGATCAGACATATTGATCTTCAATGATCCAACAAATACAATATGCCTGGAGTGATTGTAGAGGAACAATTATTGGATGGTTGAGGTCAACAGACAACGAAATCATAAATTCTATGGATCGAAAATGGATAATGAAGATTGATCGTAGATTGTTGGATCAATATGGAAGTGTGAGAGAAAAATAAGAAGAGTCAATCCATAACTTAGATCGACTCCTAAAGACTAAAAATATGATTAAATATAATTAACACCTCAGGATCATGTTTTTTTCAAAGAATTGTTACAACAACAGTAAACAACTTTTAGCACCCAGATATTCCATTAATGATGAAAAACTTACAAGGGATTTGAAGTCTTTTGAATTAAAGATAAAAAAAATTAATGACAAAATGTTAGCATCATTATTAAATTAAATGAAGAGGTGCATTGTTTCATACAAAGAGACATAATGTTTCAAATTCATACTTGTTGGAATACTATATAAACATAAGGGTATAATGGAAGGAGAGTGTCTTTGTGGTCTAATTTAGAAGATAAAAAATAGAAGCAGATTCCAAGAAAGTATATGAAACCTGAAAAATACACATCAAGTGAGGGTGGAATGGAGGAGCAAGGGAGGATTGGATTCCTCTACAGGTTGTTGCCTGAAACAAGGAGTTTTTCTTCCTCAAGTTGGTGCTTGAAAACAAGAGGATTGGAGTCCTCTATAGGTTGGAGCCTGATCTAGAGGGATTTGGTGCTTCCTCAGGTTGGTGCTTGGTAAACAGGGGATTGGTATCTCCTTAAGTCGGTTCTCAAAAGAATATATATTGGTGTCTCTTACAAATTGTAACTTGTAAATGAAATATAATTTTTATGATTGTTACATTCAAAATTCAGAGTTTTGTACATTCTTGTTGATACATTGTTATAAATTAATAAAGAATCAATTTAATTTGAGAAAAAGAAGAAATATTGATTCAGTCCCCCCCCTCTCAGTATTTAACAACATTCCAACAATTGGTATCAGAGAGGTTTCCTTCACCACAGTCTAACCAATTGAATGAAGATTCTAATAAATCCAATGGATCAACAAGAAGGAATGTCCTCCAACAGAGCACCATTGTTCAAAGGAAATGATTATGCATTTTGGAGTTTAAGGATGAGAAGTTACTTGATGGATATTAGATGTGATGTTTGGCTATATTTGGTAAATGGTTACACTGCACAAACTATTGCACCTTCAGATGTTGCTGCAAAGAAACTCTGCAATGATAATTCAAGGGTTGTTAATGAAATTCTGGGTGGATTAGAAAATCCTATATTTGTAAAAGTGATGCACTATAAGTCAACAAAAGAATTCTGGGATAAACTTAAAGTCATATATGAAGGACATGCAAAATTCAAGCAAGCCAAACTTCAAACATACAGAGGGTAGTTTGAAAGTCTGAAGATGAAAGAGGAAGAAAACATTGCAAAATACTTTCAAAGAGTGGATGAAATAGTCAATTCAATCAGAGCACTGGGAGAAGAATTAAAAGAAAAAATTATTGTCCAAAAGGTGTTTTTGGTTTAGATATCCCTTCTACTTCTTCTTGGTTCGACCCAGGTTCACATCTGAATAGGTTTCCAACAAAACTTTCTAAAACTATCAACCCTCTTGGTAAACCAGAAGGAAACACTATGTGCAGTGAACACAATGCAGTATCACCCGACATAGCTCTATGGGTGACCGAAATGATCAAGTTCTTGCAGTCTAGGAATGAGTGGGGATCTAGGGGTGTATTATATCTTCTTCATACATTAATCTTATTATTCATTCAATTATTTCTAAGATTTATTCATCTTTAGGCTCATGCATGCATTCTGATACATCTAGTTAATCATTCATTCATAAGATAACCATTAACAGGAAGTAATAATTTAATAACCATCACACATAACATAGGTTTTATCGTGGTTCAACCCCTCTTGGTCTATGTGCACAAAGATTTGTCTTTGTTTCTCTTTTATTTAGTCTACTGCAAAATCTAGCACTGTGTGCATTGCATATTCACTCATACAATCTCAATGAGGTTAAGGAACCTCTGTGATGCAGACTAGATCACACCAAGCTCCCCATCTTGTGATCTAACCCTAAAAATTTACCTTACTCGACTCTTCCACAACTCAACATATTTCAACCACAATTATCAATAATCTTTTTCCACTTACTCAATCGACCAGAACCCCAACCTAGACCTCCTAGGTTCTTATTTATACTATTTTACAAGCTTATAATCATTACAACCTTTTTCAAAATGCTAAACCTAATATGGTTAGGATTTTCTACCTTGTCACCGGTGGCATTTCCTCTTGCATGCTTTTTTTTCTTTCTTTTTCCGCATGTTTCTTTCTTGTCAGTTGTTGCACATGCTCCAAAATTATATCTTTCCTCAAAATAGGCATGCTCTCAATAGGATCCCAACACTGACATGTGGCTCATCCCGAGCCAATCAGGCAATGCGCACTCCTTGCACTGTTGTGTCCAAACTGTATAACTTTTCTGCTATTTCCTTTCCTCTGGCCTTGATCTGCACAAATTTTCTTGTTAGTGCATCCACTGACTGTGTTGTTATCCCCTCCTGCATTAATGTTGGACCCTTTGTCTATGCCTATGCCATACTTTTCTTCTCTTCCTCCAACTATGCAATCATCTGTGTTGCTTGTTCTTGGAGGAGTTCCAATTAGGCTTGTCTTTCTTGCTTCTTTATCTGTGCGATTTTCAACTATGTCTATAGAGTCTTCATTTCTTGAGAGCCCTTCAAGCGCTCTGTGATGCTCATTGTTTTTTGCCTTTTCTTTAGCTCTTGTATGAAAATGTTTATTTTCTCCTCTTCTTGGTCCCACTATTGGACCTTCTCGTCTTCTTCTAGTATATTTCATATATGCACGGCTCTGTCGAACAACTCTTCTACTACCCTTTCTTATTTCTCCATCTCAGTTATATGTAGTGTAGATTGTTGTTCTCTCTGTTCTTGGACTTCGGGAGGAGTCATAGGATTAAGCCTTTCTTCGAGCTCCTCAATTTCCTACATATATTTGTCAATTGTTTATGATATCATGTTGATATTCTCGTTTGCACTCCTCTCAAGCGCTTGCGTGTTGTCTTGGATGCGATAATAAACCATTGATAATCCATGTTCTAGTTTATCTATGCTTCCTTTCTCCTCTTATTTATCTGAAGTTAGTTCGTCGCATGTGATTTGTATCATTTCAATGACTCCTCTAACCACCTCCAAGTTGGTTGCATCCACGCGGGCCCTAGATTTCACCTCTTGCATTACACTGGCCTGAAGTATGTATAGTTCCTTGGTGGGTATTTGTGCCATGACAACTTCAAATTACTCGACATCCCCCATGGCTTTCTGCACAGTCTCCTGATTTATTTTGATCATTTGGCGCGTGACTGTAAAATTCTTCCTGCCTTGGACTACCAACTATACTATCTCCTCTCCTTCTTTCTGCACAGAGGGTCACTGTGTCTTTTCCTGTTGCTGTGATGTGGCCTGTGGTCCTTCCTAGCTCCATAATTGTTGTACATTATCATGGAATTCTATGAGATTGGCCATGATCTATTCACATTGTGCCTCTACAATGCAGATCATTTATTCCCCCCTATCTTGGACTTTGTTTGTGACTAGCTTCGCATCATCCTCTATCAGGGTGATGACTGGATCTTTTGTGTCATACTTCCTTTTCTTACGCGCATCTTTTTCCTGTATTGGATTCCTTATTATTTGTGAGGGTTTCACCCCACTTGTTGTACCCTAGTTACTTTCTTCTCTAGCCTGTGAAGTATCCTTCTTTCTGGTCTGTGTTTGGCTTCCTATCCTTGTTGTTGTTGTTGTTGTTTTCCTTGGTCATTTTGGTATTGTGTTGCTCCCAGTTGGCTGATTTTGCATTGTAGTCATTCTAGTATTCTCTATCGGGCTATTTGTTCTCACTGAAGAGCCTGCTTTAGCCTTTTCCTTAGGCCTGGAATATTGCACCGTGATTGGCCTTGTTATTGGTTTTGATACTGGAAACTACCACTGCGCAGGCCAGTCTTTAACTATCCAGTCCACTTTTTCTTTGGTGACGTAATACTTCATTTCTATCCATGCCTTCTTTGGATCCCTTGCAGCCTGGATCCACATGTGGTGTTGGGATGCCTTGAACTTGGCTATCCCTTCTGTCTCTTGGATCACCTCCACAGGTATTCACCATACATTAGTTGTGTGTTGTTGTATCTCTTCCAGCAACATCGTAAAAACTGTGTTGTTTTCTTGTTGTGTCTTGTTATCCTTGGCCTTCTAGAGGGACTCATATCTAGCTGCATAACATTTCCCCATCCTATCCAATAATGATGATAATTTTGTCTCCTTCCATCCTGCCAATGCTATCAGAATGATCAGCCATGAGTAATGGAAATCGGTTCCATTATCCTACGCATCTGCTACAATCTATCAAAAACTGGTTCAGCAGGTATGGCACCCAGCTAGACATTACTCCTTCGGTGCATTGCGTGGCTACTGCAATAATGTTTGTTGGCGCTTCTTATTTTCGACATTTCATCAATAGTTTTCAATCCACGATCTTGTTGACAAACCTTGTCGCATTATCGTTGATATCCTTGAGTATGATGCCTCTATTGCCCCGAATGGTGCCAAACTACGCTTTGACCAATTCTGCTATTTCCTTCTTGCACGCCTTGTTATCTAGGTATTCCTTTAGTTGTGTGCTGACTGTCGGTAGTCCTATGATCTTTGCAATCAATGCCACATCTATATTTATTGGCCTATCCATCCACAGGATGCCTCCATGTATGTTGACGACTAGTTGTTTGATGTGAAGCTTGACATTCTTACCTCGCCCAAAATGTGGTATATCCAATAGGTTCATAATGCCAAAGTTATATAGCATGGTTATCCACATGGGATCCATTATCGGTTTATTGAGGGGTCCAATTTCCCCTATGTTTATTAAATAAGTCTCCTTGGCCAAATATGGGAATTTGGCCGCATCGCGCACATCATTGTCTGCGTACCTAAGTTTTGGTACATTTCCTAGCATATCATCCACAATGATCACTATGTCTAGGAGATAAGGGAGTGTGATATCCATGGTGTCCTGCGTCTTTATTTTATGTCTCATAGTAGATGGGCCTGCCTCTATTGGGTCTGCGTCCTCTTCTTCCCTTTTGGACTCTGGTCGGTTGGTGATATCCTCAACCAACACTTCCTTGCCTTTGTGGGTTTGTCACGGTCCCATTGTTTCTTCAGGATTCACGGGTGTCTCAGGGTTAGGGTTTGAAATACCATTCTGAGCCTTGGATCTCTGCCCTATTTCCCCTTGTTGCTTTGTTGATGTTTCCTCTTCAACCTGTGTCAAGTTGATTGACTCTGTGTCCGAGGTGGTGAAATCTTCGAGCTCGACCATGTTTATGGGTTGTCTCATTCTTTCCTTGCGCCTCTGACCTTGCCGAGTAACCCATACATACTGGCATGGAGCATCAAAATTTTGTGGGGTCATCATCTCTCTAAGTCACAAACTTTCTTGCTTCTCCGTAAAATTCTATCTAGGGCATGCTCTTTGTATTTCTCTATGTGCTAAAAAATCTCTAAGTGTTGAATAAATGCATTCTTTTCTCATTTTATAGACCTAGTCGCGTTGGTTTTTCACTTTTTGTGTGCATTTGCGTCGAGTTTAATTTTTCATGTGCGTTGTCTTCTGATGTTTGTCATGGTAATTACTACGCGTAACTTTTTTCTCAACCTTATGGTTCAGTCAACTTCTGTGTCTTTTTGGGTTTTTCTTCCATTTTATATTTTTGTATTTCTTTTGTCTTCTTTTTCTCATTTTTATTTCTTTTTATCATTTTTTTGTCCTAATATCTGCTATAGGAAACTACATACATTCCTTTCTCATTACGATGTAACTTTTAAGGGTTAGTAGGTCGAATGTACCTGTACAATTTCAGTCGACTATCGTTGATCATTCATTTTAGTTTTGTTCTTCCCAATTCTTTTAGTTGTACATATCCCCCATATGTGACAGTCTTTACTTCATATGGCCCTAGCCAATGCATCCTAAACTTCCCAGGATGTTGAAAACATTTACTGTCATAGAGAAAGACTAGGTATCCTTCCTTGAAACTCTTCTTATTAATATGTTTGTCATGCTAGGCTCTGTCTCTTGCTTTCTATACTTCCTGGTGAAATCTTGCCAGAATCTCGTCCTCTTCCATTTCCATTAGTTGATTTAACCTTTCATGAACTGCGCCTCTTTCTGTCATGTTGGTAATTGTTGCTATGCGTAGATTGGGTACCAGAAATTCTAATGGTACTACTGTTTCCTTCCCATACACCAATCTGAATGGTGTATGTCATGTCAACTTCTTACATGTGGTCCTATATTCCCATAGTATTGCTGGTATTTTCAAGTCCCAATCATCCCTATTGACATTGTGGATCTTTGTCAGAGCATTTTCCAAGATATTATTGAAAGCTTCTACCGTTCCATTTGCTTGAGGATGGTATGGTGTACTCTTCTAGTGATAGACTTCAAACTCCTCAATCCTAGACCTGATGGTATTGTTGATAAAATGAGTACCTTGGTCACTCATCAAAATCCTTGGACATCCAAATATGGTGATCACTTTCTCAAACAAGAAGTGTGATGTTGTCTCTACGCTACAGTCTTTGAATGGTGTTGCTTCTTCCCATCTTATTAAGTATTCACTCGCAGTGATGATATATCTAGCTCATAACCTTTTTTTGGTGGATTAATAGGTCCCACAAAGTCTATTTCCCATTTTTCAAATACCTGCAGAGTCACTTGTGGTCTTAGAGGAATCTCATCCCTTTTGTTGGGTTTTCCAACCCTCTGGAAGACAACACATTTCTGGAAATATTCCTTGAAATATTTATGGACTATTGGCCACCATAATCCTATGTGCAATACCTTCTGCACAATATATTTTCCTGCATAGTGTCCTCCAGCTATACCTTCATGAGCTTCTACCAAAATTCTAGGCCTTTCATGTTTTAATAAACACCTTCTCAAAATGTTGTCTGCACCCATAATGTATAAATGCCTTGCAATAGGTTGATAGTCTACGGATCTGACTACTAGATTTTTCTTATGTGCAGTGCTAAAGTCTTGTGGTGCAACCCCTGTACTTAAGTATTCAATAATATTAGGGAAATATTCATCAACTACATGTACTAAAAATAATTGTGCATCATGGAAGTTGTCTTCCAAGTTAGTAGTTTATTCTCCATTACTTACCCTTGACATGTGATCAAATCCTTCATTCAACTTCCCTGGTTTGACTATTACTTCAAAATCACATTCTTGG
>JASDQU010101487.1:118469-133602 GCA_032191745.1 Picea mariana
TTTTTGTCCCCAAGGGTTAGGTATTCAAGGGTTCTACAGACAAGGGTTTTCCCTATGTTATAGCTCTCTGATATACGTGTGGGGTCCAATAGTAGTACTCGGCCCAATATCTCAGGGCACTAACTAAGGAGGATAGACCGTACCCTTAGCCATACTACCCAACTACCCAGGTACTAGAGAGTATCTTCCTGAGTGTTGTTCTTAGAGACACTATAGCAGTTAGGTAGCCGATCATTTTATCTAAAAAGGGCTTCAGGTAATCTAGGCCGATTCATACACAGGTGTTGTCTGATGCGCTACCACTCGAAGGGGTACCAACAAGGGTTACAAGGGTGGCCAACAGATGTGCGCTTAAGTACCACTTATATTTCCTACGTGTATGAATCCCTCAACCGTGGGTTTATGCGCGTAACAATAGATATCTGTGGCTTAAAGACATCAGAATATGTCTCTACCCTGAAAAAAATTTAACCCACACTTTCTACCAAGGAAAGTGCTATGATACCACTTGTAATATACCAGATATAAAATGTATGCAGAACAGAAATAAAATGCTAGTAATAGAAAAATAACAACAATATAACCAGAACATTCACCACAATAACACTGAAATGATATAAGAATAACAACAGAAATAACACTTTGAATCTGAAAGCAATGTCCATGGGCCTTTTTGAGGGGGCAACCTCCAGTTGAGAAGAGCTCTATTACAATAATATCCAAGCTAGGGTTCTCATACCCTCGACTCCTATTTATACTAAAAAGAAGCATCTAGAGGAAGATCCTTCTAGAAGCGGAAGCTTCTATTAGGTCTTCTTACATCCGCCTTATTCTATTTTATTGAAATGCCTTATTAATATTGACCTTTATTACATCTGAATATATTGTTCTACCTATGTGCGGGTTAGGACCCTAACATATGGTGATCACATTCTCAAACAAGAAGTGTGATGTTGTCTCTACGCTACGGTCTTCTACTGGTGTTGCTTCTTTCCATGTTATTAAGTATTCACTCGCAGTGATGATATATCTAGCTCATAACCTTTTTGTTGGTGGATTAATAGGTCCCACAAAGTCTATTTCCCATTTTTCAAATACCTGCAGAGTCACTTGTGGTCTTAGAGGAATCTCATCCCTTATGTTGGGTTTTCCAACCCTCTGGCAGACAACACATTTCTGGAAATATTCCTTGAAATCTTTATGGACTATTGGCCACCACAATCCTATGTGCAATACCTTATGCATGGTATATTTTCCTGCATAGTGTCCTCCAGCTATACCTTCATGAGATTCTACCAAAATTATGGGCCTTTCATGTTTTAATACACACCTTCTCAAAATGTTGTCTGCACCCATATTGTATAAATGCCTTGCAATAAGTTGATAGTCTACGGCTCTGACTACCATATTTTTCTTATGTGCAGTGATAAATTCTTGTGGTGCAACCCCTGTACTTAAGTATTCAATAACATCAGGGAAATATTCATCAACTACATGTACTAAAAATAATTGTGCACTATGGAAGTTGTCTTCCAAGTTAGTAGGTTATTCTCCATTACTTACCCTTGACATGTGATCAGGTCCTTCATTCAACTTCTCTGGTTTGACTATTACTTCAAAATCAAATTCTTGGAATAACAATATCCATCTACAGATCCTCCCCCCCAACACTGGTTTGTTGACTAGATATTTGAGGGAAGAATGGTTTGTGAACATTTTAAAGTGTTTACCCAGTAAATGGTTCCTGAATTTTTGAAGTGCATATACCATGGTTAGGCCTTCTCTTTCTATGGTGTTGTAGTTATTCTCTAATTCTGACAATTTTTTGCTTGCAAAGGCTATAGGATGGGCTAATTCCCCTACTCTTGGATGTGCCAAAATTGCTCCAAGTGCTATGGTCGATGCATCGACATGCACATGAAATGTCTTTTCCCAGTATGGGAATACTAAGATAGGTGTTGTGACCATCTTTTCTTTTAAGGTGTCCAATCCTTGTTGACAATCCTCATTCCACTAAAATATGATGTCCTTCTTTAATAGTTTTTCCATGGGTGTAGTAATATGCACATACCCCTTTATAAATTTATTGTAACAGCATGTATGTCCCAGTGTTTCTCTTAACTGGCGCACTAACTTTGGTGGTGGCAAATTTACAATGACTGCAATCTTAGCATGATCCACTAGTAAACCTTCTTTACACACTATATGTCCCAACAATATTCCAAAAGGTGTCCCAAAAATGCATTTCTTGATGTTTAATGATATCTTACACTTCCTTCACCTTTCCAACATTATTCTTAACACCTTTACATGGTCCTTTAACAGATTATATACAGTCCATTCATCCATATATAGTTCTAGAAATTGATGTATGAATTCCTTAAAAGAAGCTATGACTACTCTTGAAAATATGGTTGGTGCATTCTTCAACCCAAATGACATTACTGTATATTGGTAGGATCCCCATTCTATAGAAAAAGTAGTATTATACCTATCCTCTAGAGCTATTTTAATCTCATGGTAACTTAAGAATCCATTTGTAAATGAATATGCTTCCTGGCCTCCCACATTCTCTAATACCTCATATGTAAAAGGGGTAGGAAAAAGGTCATGTAAGAAAGCATC
The DNA here is from genome assembly GCA_032191745.1 of Picea mariana. Lineage (NCBI taxonomy): Eukaryota > Viridiplantae > Streptophyta > Pinopsida > Pinales > Pinaceae > Picea > Picea mariana. Next base: position 121,095 of record JASDQU010101487.1, read on the forward strand.
ATTCAGTTTCCTCAGATCCACAGAAATCCTTATCCCCCCTTTTTTATTTTATTTGAATACCATAGCACTGATCCATTCAGATTCCTCTACTGGTTCTTTGATACCAACTTCCAACATTCTATCAATTTATGCTTTCACTTTCTACTTATATACTGGATTCAATCTGTAAGGTCTCTTCCTGACAGGACTTGCCTCAGGTTTGAGAGGTAGCTTCAACTCCACTAGCTCCCCTACTATGCTTTTCATATCTGTAAATGTTGTTGGTAACAGGTCACTTTATTCGTGCAGTAACTTTGTTGTTCTTTCTACTGTTTGTTCATCCCAATAGTATCCAATACTTGTCATTTTAGGATTGTCATTCATCCCAATGTTAATTTTATTAACTTTGGTTGGTGCAGAAAATACTTCTGAATCCAGAGATGGACCTTCTACCTCTCTTTCTTCCTCAATATTTGTAATATAAATGTTGTGTGGTTCATCTTCATCTGGTGCTTCCTCTTCAACATGATAGCATGAAATTAGTTCCTTGACTATCTATCTATTATGTTGTTGATATTTTGTTATTATTTCAAGCTGTGGTTCATCAATAAATATCACTCCTCGTATATTCTTCAGTGTTGAATCAATGTTGAGGTCATCATGTTCAAATGAGAAAGTTACTACAATTTTTTGTTGTAATGTTGTCCATTATTTAGTGCCTCTGCGCATCTCCTGGTTTATATACTAGTTCCATGGGATTCCTTCCAATGTATGGATAAAAAGATGAGTCCATTCCTCTAGCAATGTCATCCTCCATTGTGCCTTGCACTTTTCCAAGTGTTCCATCGATTTTCCCTGTCCATCATACCTCTGCATTTTGTTTCTCCCCTACTCTACATCGAATCTAATGCGCAATAATAATTTACATTGATACTAGTCCTGAATTGTTTCCTTGTGCGCACCCCACCATCTTGCAGGTATGGCCTTTAGTGAAATATCTAGAGATAAGAGCTTCTGATTTTATAATACTTTCTCTTCATATTTTTTCATAAATTCCTCTAAGTCATTTACCCCATGAAAACTGGGAGGTTCTCTTATCTCTGTGCCAACCCATCTTACTACGCAGTCTATTCTTGTGCACCTTCTTGTGGAAACTTCATGTAATCAATGTTTCCAATTCTCCAAACATGTATTTGATTCAAAAACACACAATGTAATGCTTCTCCAACTGAGTACCCCATATGTAGTTTGGTTAACATAATCCTCTTCTTGCGCAGTGGTTCTTTACAACTAGTTTATTTCTTCTAGATCCAAAAAAGTGGGTTCTACAAACCTTTCTCCTTATGAAGGATCTAATGGTGCAATGACTCTATATTTACCTGATTCAAATGCCATTTTCCTTGTCTTCGGGTTGATTATTTCCTAGTTATCAAATTCCCAATCTGGTCCAAGCAATGTTGGGTAAGGTGTTGTGCCATCTACTATCTCTATTACTTCAAAGTCTACCATAGTGCACACTCCATCCAAATCTACTATCACACCTTTAAGCCTTCCAATTGGTAGCACTATGTGTTGATTTTCTAATTTCAATGTGAATAGCCCAGTGTGGGTTCTCCCATACACTACCATGTCTTCTTAGGTAAGAAATTTAATTCATAGCCTAAATCCAGTATGGTATCACCCATATTAAAATCCCCAATGTTGGCATTCAGTTTGAATTCTCTACTTTTCCTTCTTCTTGTATGGATATGATTGACTATTTTATGTTCTAACTTTCCTTTTGCCTCTGTATTACATATTTCTAGCATATTTTGTAAGATCTTAACAGATGATGGATCCTTCAATAACTTAACATAGGATTGCAGAAATTTTTTTATGTTACTTACTTGCTCTAACGGTTATGCTTCACTGGTGTGGTTCATTGAGGAGTGCATTTCGTACATTGGTGAGTTCTGAGTTTTCTACGTGGCTGATGTAGACATAACATTTTTCTTGAGAAACTCCTATCTAGCCTCCTTGAATGTTTCCTTTTTCTTTTCATGCATCAAACTGCTTATGTGGTTCAATTTTCTTCTTAACCCATTGGTCTTGTGATAGATCTTGTTTTAATGCATATGATCCTATCTTGGATCCTCCTCGAGTGACTATATTTATGTTTCTTCCATCCTCCCTGGCTTCTATAGAGATCTACTGGACATTTTGGTTGTTCTGGTTCCTTTTTTCTTGGATCTTCCCCAATAGTGTCAGACAGTCTTATGTGTCATGCTCTGTTGTGTGAGAGTACATACATGTCGTTGGTAGGAGTGTAAATTACCTTGCATAATGTTCTTCTTGTTGGAAGTTGTGGCACACTACTAGTCCTCTGCCTCGTCCAAATCCTCCTATTCCTCATCCTCCACCTCTGTATCCACCTCAATCTCTTTGCAGTGCGTTGTACTGAGGTACCTGATTATATCGCACGAGGTTATACTATGGTTGCACATTGTTGTATTGCAGTTGTGCATTATTATACTGTTGTTATGCATTGTTATATGGTGGTGGTATTTGGTTGAACTGAAGTGCATCTTGTCCTGTCATCATTTCTACTTGCACCCTATAAGTATCTAAATTTCTTTCTCTCATCAGCTCCATTGTCCTACAATATTTATCATCATGACCCACTGACTTTCAGAAATTGCAATATGAACTTTTTGGTAATGTCTTATACTTCTTCATCATTGGAAAATGATGTGGATCATGCCCATGTGTTATACAAATCTCACACCATGGTCCTCTTTTTGGAAAAGGGTTTGGTAATATTTTTTCCACATACTACGTGAAAGTTGGACATTCATTCTTGTGGCGTCCTTCTAGCTTGCATGTGGTACACAAAAAAAAAATCTCTTTTCTCTTGTCCCTTATTCTGGTTAAATTGAAATGTCAGGTTCTTCATATCCTCCTTCAACTCCTCTATTGTTTGATCTGTCTTTTGATACTAGTTCTCTTCCAGTTGTAAGGCTTCTTGCAGATCTTCTTCCTGATTTTGTAACTTTTGTTATCTTAATGGGCATTTCAAGTGTGGTAGCAGTGAATTCACAAATAAGTACCTATGTTGCATGCCATTCATGGCATATTTTAACTTACCTTTTAGATTATTAAACCTATGATAAATCTCCCAAACAGAATCACCTAGTTTTCTCATGATTTCAATCATTTCATTCATGTACTGATTGTCTGAGTTGGGCTTCTGAAATTCATTTATCAATAGTTTTTTCACATCTACAATAGTCCTTGTGACTCTTGGTGGACTGTTTACATCTAGGCTCATGTACCAGTCCAGTGCACAGTCTCTTATCATGATATCTAACTGCACAAGTTTTGTATCCTCATCTGTGATTTGTTTTTCTTCCCATATCTTCTCACAGATGAATAAGTTATTTTCAGGGTCCTCTAATGCTTCTCCCTGAAATTATGGTAACCTGATCATGGGATCATGTCCTGCCATTTTAAAATGTGTTGAACTACTACCTCTATGTGATGTAGATAACCTGATTGTTACATCCAAGTTGTTGTTTCTTGCTTGGATGTGTTTCATGATGTCTTTCTTCCACTAAAATCTAGTTGTCTAAACGTTGGTGTTCTTTCTGGTGTGTTAGTCGCACATGGGGTTGTAGGTTCCACACTGATGGTGATATGGATTGGAGTTTTTTCTTATGTTCCTGTCTTTGGAACTCTTGTTTTCCTTTCATATGTTGTGCGCAAGATTTCCTCAATATACTCCACTGCCCGTAGATCCTCTACCTATTCTTCATCACTTTCCAAGCCCTCTCTATCAGTTATGGGTCTCTTCTTGTTATTCATCTTATATTGGTAGGGTGCTCCACTGCATGTATTTCCATTTGTTGCCATTATATGGTTTATCTAGTCTTCCTCCATCATGATTAGGTCCATGGCCTCCTTCTTATTTTCCTTATCCATCTCTTCCTCCATTTCTTAGCCTCATGTCAGTGCTTCCCCCCTTCCCCCATGCACGCAAGGAAGTTTAGTTGTTTGATTCCATGGTCATCACATCGTTTTTATATAATAAAATATTGATTGAAGTATACAATGATCTAATATACCTACCTCTAGGTGCTTTTAGAAAATATTGCTCTGTTGTGTTGTAAGACTTCACGGTCTCTACTGCAAATTCAGTGATAAACCCTACAACAATAGTATCTAACTAGAAATCTACTACGTGCATAAATTTGTTGTTAACTTGTAACTGCGTGATCTCCACAGAATTCCACTCCAACTCTCTAACTCGATTTATAGGGTGATTTTATTTTAACCTTAATAACTAGTCCTACAACAAATCCATGAAATCACAAAAAAATACCTCATGAAAGTCACTAAGAACATATTTGTCAAGATATTTGTGCGATTTTAACATAGTTTTTATGTTGTCCTTCTGTGAAAACTCAAGTTCTTTCATTTTCAACCATATTTCCATCTACGCCTTTGTTGGATTCCATGGCCTGAACATTCCCTTCTATACCTTCATTCTCCACGTCTTTCTTCCACAGATCCCAACCACTCAATCCTATGTAGTTCCAGCCAGCAATGGAACCATTTGTTGGTTTATATCTCCCTTTTACTTCTTCTTGGGTTGACCCAGGTTCAAATCTAAACAGGTTTCCAACAAAACCCTCTAAAATTATCAGCCCTCCCGGTAAACCAGAAGGAAACGCTGCACATAATGCACATAGCGCAGTCTCACCTGAGATAACTCTAAGGGTGACTGCAATTCTCAAGTTCTTGCAGTCTAGGAATGAGTGGGGATCTAGGGGTGTATTCTATATTATTCATACATTAATCTTATTATTCATTAAAGTATTTCTAGGATTCATTCATCTTTAGGCTCATGCATACATTCCAATACATCTAGTTAATAATTCATTCATAATACAACCATCAACATGAAGTAAGAATTCAATAACCATCACACATAACATAGGTTTTACCATGGTTCACCCCCTCCTAGGCTACGTCCACAAAGATTTGGCTTCTTTGCTCATTTATTTAGTCTACTACAAAATCTAGTGTTTCACGCATTACATATTCACTCATACAATCCTGATGAGGTTAAGGAACCTCTGTGAGGCAGACTAGATCACACCAGTCTCCCCAGATTGTGATCTAACCCTCAAAATATACGTTACTCGACACTTCTACAACTCAACAATTTTCAACCACAATTATCAACAATATTTTGCCACTTATTCAACCGATCAAAACCCAAACCTGTACCTCCTAGTTTCTTATTTATAGTATTTTACAAGATTATAGCCATTACAACCTTTTTCAAAAAACATAATCCTAATATGTTTAGGCTTGTATACCTCCTCACATGTGGATTTTCCTTTTGCATGTTTCTTTTCCTTCTTTTTTTGCATATTACTTTCTTTCTAGTTGTTGCAGGTGCTCCAAAATTAGGTCTTTCCTCAAAATAGGCATGTGCCCAACAGGTGTTGATATCATTACCAATGAGATATGATGCCAAGGTTGTAATATTCTATATATAAAAAGTATGCATAACAGAAAGAAATAGCTAGAAATGGCAGGTGAACAACAATATAACCACAATAATACCACAATAATACCAAAATGATACCAGAATAACATCAGAAAGAGCAGTTGATTACTAAGAGAAATGTTCACTTGCCTCTTCGAGGGGGAAACCTCGAGCAAAGTAGAGCTCTATTACAATGATATTGAAGACAAAATTTATCATACCCTCGACTCCTATTTATACTAAATATGTTTATCAAAAGAACCATCTAAAGGAAGATCCTTCTAGAAGTGGAAGCTTCTATTAGGTCTTCTTACATTGGACTTATTCTTCCTTATTGCTAGGCCTTATTAATATTGACCTTTATGACATGGAAATATAGTATTCTACCTACGTGAAGGGTTAGGTCCCTAACATGCCCTCCCCCTTGAAAACAACCTTGTCCTTAAGGCTTGAGATGGGGAAATTGTTGCAGAATGGTAGCTAGTTCCAAGTGGCATCTACTGGAGTTGTATCTTTCCACTGGACTAACACTTCCTTGATCGTGCACTGATGCAAACGATGCTCATGCTGGTCCAAAATTGATTATGGTTTTATCCAAATGGAGCCCTCTTCATCCAATTCAGGAAGGGTTTGTTTGGGTTTGGAACTTAGTTCAAATCACCTTCTTTAAGAAGGAAACCTGAAAAACATGATGGGGCTTAGAATGACTGGGAAAAGCTAACTGATAGGCCACTTTTCCCACATGCTTTAGAACCGTATAAGGACCATAAAATTTGGGCGTCCATTTTTGACAATGGTCATCCTTGAGGGAATTTTGCTTGTAAGGTTGTTGTCGAAGAAACACCTGATCCCCTTCTGCAAATTGACGTTCAAAGTGACCTTGATATGCTTGTTTCTTCATGTGATTATGGGCCATGAACAAATTCTCTTTAAGGGTAGAGAGAATAGCCTCTCAAATTGTAAGTGTTTGGTCAACCGCCTAGACCTTTGAGACACCTAGAAAATATGAGAGAAATGAAGGTGGATTTTGTCCATACACCGCTTCAAAAGGAGTCATGTGCATAGTTGTATGGTACGAAGTGTTGTACCACCATTCCGATACTAGTAACCATTGAGCCCATTGATGCTTCCTTTCTGATGAAAAACACCTCAAATATGTGTCCAAACATTTGTTGACAACTTTAGTTTGACCATCAGTCTGGGGATGATAAGTTGTGCTGAGATGCAATTGGGTGCCTTGTATATTGAACAGTTCTTACCAAAAATTGCTAGTGAAAGTTGGGTCATGATAAAAAACAATAGAATGCAGCATGCCATGAAGCTTGAAGACCTGATCCATGAAAATTTGAGCCACAATGGATGTTGTAAATGGGTGTTGAAGAGCACAAAAATGAGCATACTTGGAAAGACGATCAACTACCACCAAAATGACTGATTTATTTCTTGATTTAGGTAATCCTATAATAAAATCCATAGAGATATCCCACCAAATAGCAGGTGGAATCAGAAGCAGTTGTAGTGTGCCCGAAGATTTGAATTTTTCTCCCTTGTTGCGTTGACACACATCACATTCAACCACAAAATTACAAACGTCCTGTTTCATACCATCCCATAAAAAAGAACATTTACCCGATCATAGGTTTTGGTAAACTCGGAGTGCCCAATAGCGGGCATAACATGAATCTCAGAAAGTACCGTGGATTTAATTTTTCACTTATTACTTAAATACAAATGACCTTTGTATTGAAGCTCCTCATTGAGACAAGAGTACCCTAGGGAAACTAGAGAATTAGACTGCAATTGTTGTATTAGATGCAAACTTTTGGGGTCGTGTAGCCATTCCTGGCAAATATCTTGGAGCCAATCTGGTACAATGAAGGAGAGAGAAAAAAGGGACCCTTCATCTTCATATTTTTAGGAAAGTACATCAACAACCACATTTTATTTTCATTCCTTGTAAATGAACTCATGATCATATCCAAAGAGCTTAGTCACCCATTTTTGTTTCTCAGGGGAGGAAAGGCATTGTTCCATAAAAGACTTAAGGATTTGATGATCTGTTTTAATTTAGAAGCGTTTCCTCAATAGATAAGGGCGCCAAAGATCCATGACATGTAGAATAGCCAACATTTCCTTTTCATAGATTGATTTGCCCAAATTTATAGCAGACAGTTGTTTGCTGGTAAAGGCTAAAGGCCGACCCTCTTGCATAAGGAAAACAAAAATTCCTTTCCCAAAAGCATCACATTCCATGACAAAGGTCTTTGTGAAATCAGGAAGGGCCAAGACTGGAGTGGCGCACACGGCCATCTTCAAGGTTTGAAAATCCTGAGCAGTTGTTGGAGTCCAAGTGAAATAATTCTTTTTAAGGAGTGGAGTGAGAGGTGCCGTAATATTTCTATAATTCTTAACAAAGTTGCAATAGTAACCTGTTAAACCCAAAAATCCCTGCAATCTTTTGAGAATATTTGGGTGAGGCCAATATTGCATAGCTTCAATTTTGTTAGGATCCACCCTGGCGTCAGCCTTGCCCACAAGATGACCCAAGTACTTGACTTTCAAGGCACCAAAAGAACATTTAGATTGTTTGAGGAAAAGTTGGTGCTGAGAGAGTAGATGGAGAAATCAATCCACATGAGCATGATGGTTTGTCCAGATTTTTCTATATATGAGGATATCATCAAAGAAAACTAACACAAAATGACGGAGAAAAGGACAGAAGACATGATTCACAAGGCTTTGGAAAGTGGAGGGAGAATTACACAAGACAAAGGGAATGAATAAAAAATCATAGTGGCCCTCATGAGTTCTAAAGGAAGTATTAGGAATGTCTGCCTCTTTCATACAGATATAGTGGTAGCCCAAACCAAGATCAAGTTTAGTAAAGAATTGGGCCCCACTCAAATCATCCAAGAGGTCATCAATGACAGGAATGGGAAATTTATCTTTAATGGTGAGTTTTTTGAGGGCACAGAAGTCATGAAACATGCACAAATAACCTTCTTTCTTAAGGACCATGACCGCATGAGAATATTAGGGGCTCGTACTAGGGAGAATAACACCTGGATTGAGTAGTTCTTGAACCATTTTCTCAATTTCATTTTTTTGGGAAAAGGGGTGATGATAGGGATAGATATTGGGAGGAAGGCTTCATGGGACAAGGGGAATGGAATGATCATGAACACCATGGGAAAGAGGGAGTCCCTGGGGAGTGGAAAAAACCACTTGATGTTTAGAGAGGATGGATTGGAGGTCCTACAACACAAAGGGTTTCTCAGTGGCTTGTATGGCATGGAGTTGGGAAATAATGCCAGAATGACCTTTTCTGAGCAACTTTTCCATGCGATGGGAACCAATGATCTCTAGGGAACTGGCAGTGATTCCTTGGAACTTATATTGTTGGCCCTCCTGGTCAAATTGCATGGTTAATTCCTTAAAATCCATGAGAATGGGACCCAAATTCCTTAGCCATTCTGCACCCAACACAATGTCACAACTACCCATGTCCATAGCAAACATATGATATTTTATATGGTATTCACGAATTTGGAGATGCACATTTTCACAATGCCCTCCACATTTCATGGACCCACCATTGGCAATCATTATTTGGAAATTATTTATTGCATGGATATAGCAATTAGTTTCTTGGTAAATGTGGTGATGAATAAAATTATGGGTGCTTCCACTATCAATAAGAATTATGAACTTCCTATGCTTGATGTAACCAATTGGAATGAGGGTTTGGGGAGCAGAGAAGCCAGTGAGAGGATTTAGGGAAATGACTGGTTATACTTAGGGAGGGTCTAAGGGAGGGGTTATGTCAGTGGGTTCAGGTGACACAGACACAAGGTGAGCCTCAACATCCTCTTCTGAAACATCCTCCAAGATGGCCATAAAAATATTTTGTTCCTTACACTTGTGTCCCAGAAAATATTTTTCATCACAATTATAACAAAGGCCTTTGAGTTGGCATTCATCCATTTCGGCCTTGGTTAATTTTTGGATATTTAGTGGAGTAGAAGGAGGAGTGGGAGTTATTGGTTTAGTGTGAGGAATAAAGGAGGGTTTGTGGTTTTGAGAAGATGGTTTTGAGAAGAGACAACATGTTGTGCTTCCTTAGATATTTTAGTAGTGTCCACCCAACTCTGAGGCCGATCCATGAGGACATGAGCACAAATCTCATCCTTGAGGCCACTGAAAAAACATTCTTGGAAAAAAGCATCAGACATGCCCTCTGTACAAAAATCCAGTCGCTCAAAAGAAGTTATAAAGTCTTCCACTGTGTTAGATTGTTTCAACTTTGTCAAACAGCCTAAATTGTTGGTGTCAGTGTCAAAGTGTTCATAAAGCTCTGCCACAAAGTGTGTCCAAACCACATACCCCTGACGAGCATTTTTTCTCCATTGCCACCATTGCCAACGTTCTTGATCTAGATGGAGAACAACATACTGGAGTTTGTCCAACTCATTCGTAATTCCATACAAAGAGAAATAATGTTGCATTTGAGTTACCCAGCCAGTGGGATCTAATCCATAAAATTTGGTCACGTCCACACATGGAAGACATAGGTCATGCTGAAAGTGATGGGGCTCAAAATTCTAAGAATGATAGGAAGTTTCACCTTCGGTATGCAAAGGTGGGTCAGATAAGGGAATATCTGCAGGTATATGCAGCTTGGCGTAGATCATCGTATCGACAGATTTAAGCTGGGTAGTAATGTCTTGTTTGAGCTCTTGTTTGAGTTATATGATGGAGGAATGCATATTTTGATTGATGGTGGAAATATTGGCACTGATATGTCACACTTCTTGTTGGGTTTCTGTGAAATTAGAGTGCAAGTTAGTGAAGAGAGCTTCCAAGTCTTAGCTACGGGTATGGGCCATGATGACGAGGAAACACGAAAAGGGGCGGGTGGGACCACACATAAAATGGGTTATGGGTGAAGTGTATCACACCGATCAAGGCAATGAGTTGAATCCAATGGGGTAAAGCCTAAATAAGGGTGTTGGAAGGGGGTCGGGTCCACAAAAATAAATTGCTGAAAAATGATAGGTATGATTGCGATAAGGGCAAAGAGAGAAATCCAATAGAATAGGTCTCAAATAATGGTGCCAACATGATACATACTTTTTTTTTTTACTCTTGTGGAGTTATACTCCGATATGAAGAATATTGCAGTGATGAAATGCCCAAATGCTTAACAGTAAGAAACGTGTAGTAATTTTGCAACTCGAATGCAGGAGATATAGTTGCACTACAATAGATCTTGTTTGTTCTGTTTTTGTTTCCATCCCAAGGTTTAGGTATTCAAGGGTTCTACAGACAACGGTTTTCCCTGTGCTATAGCTCTCTGATATAAGTGTGGGGTCCAACAGTATTACTCACAATATCTTAAGGCACCAACTAAGGAGGCTAGAACGTTCCCTTAGTCATGCTACCCGACTACCCAGGTACTAGAGAGTAGTTTCTTGAGTGTTTTTCTCGGTGTCACTATAACATTCAGGAAACCAATCGATTTATCTATGGAGGGATTCAAGAGATCTAGGTCAATCCGTATATAGGTGTTGTGTGATGCGTTACCACTCGAAGGAGTACCAACAAAGGTTACAAGGGTGGCCAACAGATGTGTGCTTAAGTACCACTTCTATTTCCTGCATGTATGAATCCCCGACTACGGGTTTATGCATGTAACAACATATCTCTATAACTTAAAGACACCAAAATAAGTCTCTACCATGAAAAAAAAAATTAACCCACAATTTTCTGTCGAGGAATGTGCTCTGATACCACTTGTAATATTCTAGATATAAAAAGTATGTAAAACAAAAATAAATAGCTAGAATGGCAGATGAACAACAATATAACCAGAATAATACCACAATAATACCAAAATGATACCAGAATAACACCAGAAAGAGCACTTTGATTACTGAGAGAAATTTTCACTTTCCTCTTCAAGGGGGCAACCTCCAGCAGAGCAGAGCTATATTACAATAATATCCAAGAAAAAAGTTCTCGTACCCTCGACTCCTATTTATACTAAATATGTCTATCAAAAGAACCATCTAGAGGAATATCCTTCTAGAAGAGGAAGCTTCTATTAGGTCTTCTTACATTGGACTTATTCTTCCTTATTTCTAGGCCTTATTAATATTGATCTTTATTACATGGAAATATATTATTCTACCTACGTGAGGGGTTAGTTCCCTAACAAAGGTATCCACCTTGGAAGCTCAATAATACCTTGAAAAACTTACAATGGATGAACTTCATGGGATTCTTATAGCCTATGAAATGAGAACAGGGAAAGAAAAGTCATCAAAAAGGGAAACATCCTTCAAAGGATAAAAAGAAACAAAGAACCATGAGCATGTTCCAAATGAAAATCACTCAGATATATCAGATGAAGAAGAGGCCAATTTTATAAGGAAACTCCAGAAAGGATCTGGGAAATATAAAGGGAAGTTACGCCTCAAGTGATTCAACTATGGAAAAGTTGGGCATTTTTCCTCTAAATGTCCCTATCCCAAGAAGGTGAATAGTGATGATGAACATACTTATAACCATAAAAAACTTAAGAAGAGAAAAACTGGAAATAAGAAGAAATTCTACAAGGAAAAGAAAAACTTATACTCCAAAGAATATAGTAGTTCATCTGACATGAGTGAAGATGACGAGATAGAACTTTTATTTATGGGCATAGAATCTCAAAATAATGTTGTTGATAATGAATAAAAATATGAAGTTGAAGGATAAGTAGACCTTGAAGGAGAACTTATTAGTGCTCTTGAAGAACTGAGAAAATACAAAAAGAAGAACAAATCATTAAGAGAACAATTATTAGAATATGAAGAAAAACAAAAATCAAAAGAAAAGGAAGTTTCAATAACCATCAAGGAATCAGAACAAATCATTATTGATTTTAAGACTCAACTCCAAGAAGCCAAAATAATTGAATAAGTCATAAGTAAACAACTCAATGAAAAGCAATTA
>JASDQU010101487.1:133622-144203 GCA_032191745.1 Picea mariana
AAAAATAAATAGCTAGAATGGCAGATGAACAACAATATAACCAGAATAATACCACAATAATACCAAAATGATACCAGAATAACACCAGAAAGAGCACTTTGATTACTGAGAGAAATTTTCACTTTCCTCTTCAAGGGGGCAACCTCCAGCAGAGCAGAGCTATATTACAATAATATCCAAGAAAAAAGTTCTCGTACCCTCGACTCCTATTTATACTAAATATGTCTATCAAAAGAACCATCTAGAGGAATATCCTTCTAGAAGAGGAAGCTTCTATTAGGTCTTCTTACATTGGACTTATTCTTCCTTATTTCTAGGCCTTATTAATATTGATCTTTATTACATGGAAATATATTATTCTACCTACGTGAGGGGTTAGTTCCCTAACAAAGGTATCCACCTTGGAAGCTCAATAATACCTTGAAAAACTTACAATGGATGAACTTCATGGGATTCTTATAGCCTATGAAATGAGAACAGGGAAAGAAAAGTCATCAAAAAGGGAAACATCCTTCAAAGGATAAAAAGAAACAAAGAACCATGAGCATGTTCCAAATGAAAATCACTCAGATATATCAGATGAAGAAGAGGCCAATTTTATAAGGAAACTCCAGAAAGGATCTGGGAAATATAAAGGGAAGTTACGCCTCAAGTGATTCAACTATGGAAAAGTTGGGCATTTTTCCTCTAAATGTCCCTATCCCAAGAAGGTGAATAGTGATGATGAACATACTTATAACCATAAAAAACTTAAGAAGAGAAAAACTGGAAATAAGAAGAAATTCTACAAGGAAAAGAAAAACTTATACTCCAAAGAATATAGTAGTTCATCTGACATGAGTGAAGATGACGAGATAGAACTTTTATTTATGGGCATAGAATCTCAAAATAATGTTGTTGATAATGAATAAAAATATGAAGTTGAAGGATAAGTAGACCTTGAAGGAGAACTTATTAGTGCTCTTGAAGAACTGAGAAAATACAAAAAGAAGAACAAATCATTAAGAGAACAATTATTAGAATATGAAGAAAAACAAAAATCAAAAGAAAAGGAAGTTTCAATAACCATCAAGGAATCAGAACAAATCATTATTGATTTTAAGACTCAACTCCAAGAAGCCAAAATAATTGAATAAGTCATAAGTAAACAACTCAATGAAAAGCAATTATACTATGAAAATCCAGAGGATGGAATTGTTTTTCTAAAAAGAGAACTTGAGAAAGGAAACAACCAATCAAGATTTCAAAACAATTCAAGAATCTTGGATGACATTCTTAATAGTTGAATATCATAAATCAATAAGTCGGGATTGGGTTATGATCAAAAGAATTCTAACAAAGGATCTAACTCTACATCTCAGGAAACTAGAACAAAAATACAAAACTTTATGCAATTTCCCTTCAAATCTCTTTCAAAAAAGAAGAAAGAAAAATAAAGACTTATTCTAATCAACATAAATTTTCTCTCTCTTCAAAAGAAAATGAATATAGAAGGAACACAACTACAAGAAGAACTCCCCAAAAAAGCTATCAACATCTATTTCTTGGCTATTGTTTCTCTTGCAATAATTTTGGGCATAAAGCATTACATTGTAGAGATTATGGAAAGAACAATCATAACAATGTTCTAAGATATGGTTATTGTTAGAAAAATAGGTGTGCTCGTTTCACCATAGACAATATAGCAACATTATCACCCAACCATAGGAACAAAGGCCACCCCCGAGCACCTTAACCTTGACAGAGAGAATAATTTTGAAATCAAACCCTAGAACCAATAGCCAACCAAGGTAGTATACCTCTCTCCAGAGCTAGCATACCAGGCAAAAAGTCCAAACCATAACCAAAGATAAATTCCAAGCCAAAACTGACATGTCAGTTGCGGCAGCTGTAGCTGCAGCTCCCCTCCAAACTTCTGCACCACTGGTATTATGCAATTGTAAGAGAGAGTGTGTCAAATGAGCTCTAGAGCCCTCTTATTTATATTCCTCCAAGTGACCTAACTGGTTCGACTTCTACTTCTGGAGGCTAATAACTTAATAATAAATATTCTCTTGAGTCGACTTGTCTCCTATGTTTATTATACAACATTTTAGGGTTTCTCTTGCTTCCTAGAATATTCTAGTCTCATCATGGTTACATGTTGAGGTTAATAACTTCAGAATCTACCATAATATCAACACTCCCTTCTATCTCAGAAGGTATTAAATGAAATTATATTAAGAAAAAATAGACCATTCAACCAATAACATCATCGTAGCCACGTAGGCTATCTCATGGTCAAATCATGAGCATTTTCATCACTATTAGTATCAATTGATATCATCAACTGCATCATCTCTGGAAACCATACTCCATATGAGTAATCGAGCATGATGTTGAATAATTCACTCACTCAAATAAGTCACTCACTCCACAGAGTGATACAAGAATCATTCTCCTAATCTTTACATACGTTCTAAAAGAATGACTATCCTAGACCATTTTACATAGGGAGAATGTTTTTCCATCAACATATTGACTATCCATCTAGATGGAAAACATCTCCAACACTAGTGATAGTCTCCATGGAAATAAGAAAAATGTCATCCAATAGAACACAACTGTGTCCATCCATAGTAGTATACAACTACTATCTAGTGGTACAAAACCACTCTTAGTAGCACATCGCTACTAACCAGTGATACATAGTCACTACCAGTGAATCACATCCACCACAGTAGCATAAAACTATTGTCCAGAGACATACAATCTCCAAAACAATCATATCATCTGATATCAACCTGCATAAACAATATCATGATATAAATTGAGTCATCTAGGCTGTTATCACTAAAAAATCATCTGCAAAATTGCACACAATGGTTGAAGAAAAAAATCAATGCCAACATCAACTAGTCCACCTACAACACCAAAATCCATCAAAAGGAAAAAAAGTATATACTTGGGTCAAAAATCTCGAACCACTTTCTGAACTAGAAAGGAACTGCCCATCCTAGACCATTTTTCTAAACTGGAAAATGATCGTCCATAAATAAATAACATATTAGTGCTCCCTTCAAAACTAGGAGTAATAACTTCCTTTTCCAATAAGGAAGTCATCCCCATGAGCCTCAGATTGTCTCTTAAGTACACAAATGTTTCATCTTGGACAAAGGATTTACCAAAATATCTACTATATGTTCATCTGTGGAGATACACTGGAGAACCACTTCTCTCTTCTGGACTTTATCATAGAGAATACAAAGCTTGATCTTAATGTACTTCGATCTATCATGGAACATTGGTTTCTATGAAATTTTTGCATAGCTCTTATCATTACAGTATATCATGGTCGAATTCAACACATGATCAGATGGTCCAGAAATCAACTTATTTCTTATGTACAAGCATCACAAGCTGCAATATACTCTACTTATGTAGTGTTGATTGCAACAGACTTATGTTTCCTGCTATCTCATGACATCGTGATAAATCTCAAACTGAAACATATCCAAGTAGCACTTGTTATATCATATGTACTCCCTGCCCAATCTGAATCGATAAATTCATGCAGTTGTATGTCATAATTTAAATGTCCCACAAAAACAAATAGCCAGCTGAGTATTCTCCAAATACATTAACAAGACAATCACTTGTCAATACCAAGACGGGTCTACTGAATTAGAGTCACTTCAACTTCTTCAGATCTGTTATCATGGTAGTTATACATATATTTTAAATCCATCATCCCAGGCTTCTGAGTAATCATTATGATACACTTTCTCTGTCATAGGAAGTTTTTGTCATGCTTTTGTTGTATATGAGATACTCTACATCAAGTGTCTTGAATCCATACAAGGTATTCTTCCATTTTCATACACGAGTCTCTTTCTAGTATAAGATTCTTTCTCAATTTGTTTTTTTGGGAAGAAAAGTCGTTTACATGTAAATTTCAATCCATGGATACTACAAGAGGTATATTTGGTTTACCGGAGCAAGTTGTCGTAATAATATTCTCCCTCCTTCCGAAAGAACCTCTAGTTCTAAATCTCACAATGCTTCCATTCATAAGTCTTTTTCACATTTTCTTACATACATTTTTCTTCATCACAACTTCCATTTATTCTGGTTGATTACTTCTAGTGGGTTCAAACCAAGCTGGTAGTCTTATGATTCTCGATATAATAATTGGTTGTTCTGGATTTTCTTTCTTTCTTGGAATCTTCATCTTCTTCCTCATGTTCCTCTTTAGCTTTTAGTTCCATAGAGTCTTATATAGATTCCATGCCCTTCCTTCCTGAATATTCCAACTTCTTCCTTTCATCATAGGAACATGGATGTAGATGGAAAACCAAAGATACTTAAGGCTTCTTTTGGAAGAAAACTTCTTCTAGAGTCAAACTAAACATGTGATGATTATCATGGCTGCTACTTTCAATGGGGAACATGGACAGATACTTTATAATATTCACAGATTCTTCAATGGATCATATCAATTAGGATTATATCCCTCCTAATCCTAGATTCATTCCTAAATGCATGCTCTTATTTTGTAATTATGCAATCATCTCCCTCCATCTAAGAAGGTCCATGCTTCCATATTCATCCTTATTTCTTTCTACAAAGTGTCACAATTTTTATTCTAGTTTCCTCTTGATTACTTACTTATTTCTGGTCTCTTCAAGTTTGATTTTGATTGTAGCCCATCTGGAAATTGTTAATTGTATAATGGATTCCACAAGAATTGTCACTAAATATTGTCAACGTACTTCATCCTTTTCGTGTGCATTGTACTCATCGTAATAGAAATCCTTATCTTGTTATTCTTCCATAGGTATTGTTTCACTAACCATCTTTTCTTATAAGAAATAGATATGCATGATATGTACAGGAACTATGTAAACATGGTATGTACAAGAACTATGAAGAATATTGTTACCTTGACTAGAAGAAAAAGTTTGTTTTATCCTTCGTGGCTTTCTTTGAGGGTTCCCTTTCTTCGACAACTGTTTCTTCGTCTATTTCCTTCCCTTTCTTTAACTCAGGACAATGGTTCCTATAGTGACCATATTTTGACAGTTGAAGCATTTTATCTTTGACATATCCTTTTCTTGATTTGATTTCTTCCTTAATCCAAACTTCCTCTTATTTGTTAAATTCTTGAGTTTTTCTATGAAGGATTGATCATCATATTTATTTTGGGATTTATATTTTGTGTTAATCTTTGATTCTTCTTGTGCACAACAAGTCCAAAGTTCTTCAAATGTGGGATACTCCTTTCTTTGGTTTGTTGGAATAGGGGTAGACCCAGGGTTCAACGCTTCAACAACGCACCAAAAAAACCCTAAATACCGGCCCTTTTGGCAACACCTGCGAAGCAGATGAAGTCTCACCCGAGGTAGAGGTAGGGGGGTTGCAGGACTCAAGTGTCTACAACCTAGCTGGGACACAAATCTATGATCACAATAATTTAACAGAGCACTTAGAAATTAACATTCATTAGTCTTTAACCCCTATTCACATTGTATGTTAAACCCTTATTTCAGATTGGTGCAGTAACAACCAAGATCAAGCACCTATAACCATTCAGCACATAGCATCAGAGCAAATCTAATCATTCATTCATGTATAAATCACTAAGCATCAATGGATTTACCTATTACACAAAGATGATTACACTAAGCAATTAGATACATAAACAACATTAACATCATAGTACAAAACACATCGACACGGGATATACGTGGTTCACCCCAGTGTGGGGCTACATCCACCAATCTTCTTCTCTTCTTATTAGTCTCTTCCAATCTTCTTACATGCACCAAGACAGAATGCCAACTCCGCATAGGACAAGATATCTGCGTGCACTTTGCCAGATCCTCCTTCCCTGAGTTGTATCAAATCACAAAGCCTTACACATTCTGTCTGCACCAAGCACTTACAAAATGCTTGCACTTAGCTCTGCAAGCCTTAACACATCTTCTTGCACATATCTAATATTAGTACTAAGCCATCGACCCTTTCTTACATCGCCTAGCTACTTATTTATACATTACAAAAGAGGCCTAAGCATGGGTAAACCCATGGGATGACATCCCATACCTGTTACATGAACCCTAAAACCCAAAAATCCCACAAAAAGGGAGAGATCTCACGATCTTCGCTTTGCCTCGGCGCTCCATCTTCAACCAACCTATCGAAGTCCTAAAAATGGTCAAAAGTGACCAATGTTTCCACAAAACTTGGTCAAGGGCCAACAGGCCCCCAACACTCACCTGTGACTCGTCTCGGTTCTCTCTGATTTGGGAAATACTGCTTCGAAGGCCTCGAGCTGCCTCGACTTGCTACTTCACCATAGCCTCCTGCTCGGTGAACTCCCAAATGACTTGCTCAGTGATAGGCCCTTCCAGGCATTATTCCACTGTTGTGACCACATGTTTCAACTGTGATCCTTGTCCCTCGATCTCTTCAAAGAGGGTACAGGCTTCATCCTACACCGGTTGGATTCATTGTGTCACCTCCAACACTTTTCTCTGGATGGCAGTGACCTGTTGTTGAACTGCGCACTGCTCCTATGCCCTCTTCATCTTCTCCATTGTTGTAAGCAGCTTCAACTGTTCTTGCACTATAAACACCTACCGCTTTGCCTCCTATATTTGTGCCTCCAATGTCCTCAGTTCTGGGTCTTCTGCAAGGTGCTCATACGTCTGCGCACTTAGGTTACTTAGTTGCTTACATTCTGAAGCCATCACCTTGATTCTTTCGACTGCACTCCTGGAATTTTCTGTCCTTTGATCCTGCACTTCCTACAGAGTCCTCGACACTGCTTGTAGTTCTAAATCGGCTACTCTTGCTTGAATCTTCTCAATGGCTTCAGTGAGCTTCCCCACTTGGCTTTCAGTTGTCTCTTCTTCCATCTAGGCCAAGCCCGACACAGACGAAGGTTCTCTAGCTACTGTCTCCTTGACCACAATCTACTCCACAAGCAATTGGTCTTTTTCTCTCTGAATCTGATCTCTGTCCTCCTCAAAATTTGCTCTCGTGTCATATTTTTCTTGCTATGCCACTTGAAGTTGTTCTAGGACTTCCTCCTTTTCTTACTTTAAGGCCTTTGTGGCCTGTTCTTTTTCTTCTTGTACTAGATGAAGGTGAGCCCCTATAGCATCTGCTATCCTTCGCAATTGGGTGGGATCATCCCCCAATTATATAGCTTCTGATGATGACGATGCAATAGACATTGTGCATCTTGAATAGAGATCTTGATGTACCCCCTTCAACTCTACCTCGATTTTGTCATACATTATCTTCTGCTTTACTTTGTTTCGCTGCAAGATATCCTTTGAAGCATATGCTACAGCTATGATTATGAGGTCAATATCATCCACTGTGAGCACATTCTACAACTGAGGCTTATTGGCTTGTGACTTCTTCCATGTTGAGGGTTTCTTTGGAGAAACCTTCCTTTTCTTTGATGTCTCGGCCTCTATAAGGGTTTCCTATGACGATGTTACTTCTCCCTTTTCTTGCTTGTCTTCTTCCCCTTCTTCCTCTTGGTTTATTTCATCGCCTCCTCCTAATCTAGGTGAGTCAGATGCAGTTTCCTCCGATGTGTTGTTTATCTCCTCCACTTCTTCCTTTTTCTTCTTCTTCTTAGCATTGCTTGGTCCATCCCACTCCGTCCAAGTGACCAAAGGTCTTTCGATGATGTCGGGGTCTGAGAGCTCTATATGCTCGACTAGTACAAGGAACTTATCCAACCATTCCTTGGTTATCTCCGTCGTGTATTCATCAGTCAATTTGTAGTAAGACTACAAATCCTCCTTGCTTTCATCCCTATGTGTAGTGATGTAAATAAAGTGGCGATCTGCATGGAACTTTGCTAGTGGCCTGTAAGTATGCAAGGTGTTTGGGGTCATTCAAGGGAATGACTCAATGATGCATGTGAGTTGTAGGTAGTAAGTGCGAAACACTGCATTTGTTTTCCATTGCTTCACCATGTCACTTGTATACCACAAGGTGGTGAACCTCACGACCAATGGTTCTGATGGATTGACTTCCGGGAATGTCACTCCCTCCGGCATCTCCCAAGCAACAAATGCTATAAGAATTAGTAACCAGCTGAAGTGGAATTCATATCCTTGGTCTTGCGCTTCATGGTATTACTTCTCCAACTCATTGACGAGGTAGCTCACCTAGTTCATTTGTATTCCCTCAATGCACTTCCCTGCGAGGTCGACGATGAACCTTATAACTTGCGTTGGTATGTTCTTCCTGGCGAGCTTTCCAGTAATCAGTTGAAAATATAGGTGCACTGTGCCATCTTGGATGGAGGCCACCTTGTAGCCTCGCTTCCCCTTCTCCACATCGCCATAGGTTTCCTTTATACATTGCACCATGGAGCGATCTACAACCTTCCCTGGATAGAATTGTTGAGGGTCTACTCTCTGCATGCTCAGTCTAGTGATCATGTGGATTAGCGTTGGATCCACAGTCATGTGCCTATCTAACCAGAGTTAACCTCTATGGTATCATAACAGGAGGATTTTAAAGAATGCACGTGTTAACCTCCTAATGTCTGCCAAAGTGGGGGGTATTCATGAAGTTTAATATGGTGGACCTCGCGATCTCCTTAATCCATGATTGGGGAACTATATTTGTCTTCTTTCCAGTTGTCTTGGTTAGGTATCGATGCAGTGTGAGAAACACATAATTCTTCCTGTCTCCAAGGTTGAAATCGTTGATCGTAAGATCAGGGATCAGTCCTATCTGCGGTCCAACTGCGCATATCCCATTCGAAAGGTATGCAGTGATGAGCATGTACTTGAAGTCACACAGGATATTTTCATGACTAATCATGCTAGTGAGAGGCAGGATGTAGTCGGGCAAGACTGACGGGATCAGCTTCGCATTCGCTAGGTCGTCGCAGTGCTTACTTATTTTCTCTGTCGTTGTTCGGCTAGATAGACATGCAGTCGAGTGGGAGGCTTGCAATCTGGCCATCGATGAGGCTTGTACTCCTGCGAACATTGTAAGTTTTAAACCTGTGAAGTAAAGCAATGCATATAGATTCTTAAGAAAAATAAAATTTAATCAATGGCTCATTCACATAGTACACAGAGATTTATACCAGAAACCCTCAACCGGGAAAACCTTTCTTATATTCATTATGTCTAATTTCACCATTCACTATACAATATATACAATGTTTTTAGGTATTCTGTAGATACCAAAACCCTAATCCCTTAATCCAAGATTAATTTACAAAACCGCTAAAAATAGCAAAAACCGCCCCCAAAAAAAAAAATCAGGGCGTTGCCCCAAACGTTGCGCCTAACTAGGGGGGGCATACTTGCCCCCCCTGGGACCCCCCTAGGAAAGCACCTGGTGCACATGACACAAACAGATCACTACTATGAGGGATCATCAGACACAGTTGTCATATCTAACGCGCCCACACACACACATGTAAAAAATATAACACATACCCAACATTCTCCCACTTGTTGTTTTCTTTGCATCCAGAGGTCCAGAGGATTATATAGTCAACAATCCAGGGCAACAATTCCCATTGTTACTCTACACCAGGAGAACTTTTATATGCTCACAGACTTTGTCAATGAATCTGCAACATTCTTCAAAGTGTTAACCTTTTCTAGCAAGACCTTCTTTTCCTCAACCATGTCTCTCACAAAGTGATATTGAACATCAATATGATTTATCTTTGAATGATAAGCTAGGTTCTTTTCCAGGAAGATTTCACTCTAACTGTCACAATCTAATCTCACTTCTTGTTGTACCAACCTAATACCTAAACACAATCTTTGTAACCATACTACTTCCTTGCTTGCATGAGTGGTTGACATGTATTCAACTTCTATATTTGAGAGTGCCACTACAACTTGTCTTTTGCTCATCCAACTGATTTCTCCTCCAAATAGTTTAAACACATACCCACTTGTAGATCTTCTATGATCTAGATCTCCAGCTCAGTCTGCATGAACAAAGCCATGTATGTCCACCACTCTGTCCAATCTTGCTCTTCCTTGGTAGCACAATCCATAACTGGTGGTGCCACGAAGATACCTGAAGACCCTCTTTAATGTTGTCCAGTGCTCCTTCCCTGGTTTTGACATATGCCTGCTCA
This sequence comes from Picea mariana, assembly GCA_032191745.1. Lineage (NCBI taxonomy): Eukaryota > Viridiplantae > Streptophyta > Pinopsida > Pinales > Pinaceae > Picea > Picea mariana. The sequence continues at coordinate 143,749 of JASDQU010101487.1, forward strand.
AAACTCCCACTACATGTGCAATGTTTGGTCTAGTACAGACCATTTCATACATCAAACTGCAACCTGCATTGGCATACAGAACATGGGACATGTCCTCTTCTTCTTCCTGTGTCTTGGGACACTGATCCGCAAACAACTTTACACATATAGGAATAAGAACCTTGACCGGTTTACTTCCATGCATATTAAACCTCTACAATATCGTCTCAACATATTTTCTCTGATTCAACCAGAGTTTCCTATTTGCACGATCTCTTTTAATCTCCATTCCTAGAATGAAGTTAGCAACACCGAGATCCTCCATGTCAAATTTGGAGGATAGCTGTGATTTCGCATCCTTGATAACATCCATGTTATTTCCTACAAACAACATGTCATCAACATACAACACTACATAAATGAAGTGATTACCAACCTTCTTGGAATATACATAGTGATCATCCCTACTTCTTACA
>JASDQU010101487.1:191585-209202 GCA_032191745.1 Picea mariana
TCAAGATTTAAATACTTCAAGGGGAAGATGATTACTAGATGGTTAGGACCTTACACCATTGAAAAATTCTATGATAATGGTTCAATACAAATTAGAACCATTGATGAAGAAAGAATTCCTTTGTTAGTAAATGGATTCATTCTAAAAGTTTACAATAAGCCACTCATAAGAGAATAATTAACATAGAAAGTAAAGAAAAATAATCTAGATGTTATTGATATCATAGATGCTCTCAATCCATCCAAATGATCATAAAAAGAATAACAAAAAAAAAAAATCTTCTGGATGAAATCCTCATTGAGGCATCTAGGACAGTTATGTGGGTGAAAACCTCCAACAATTCACTAATTTTTTTTGTAGGTACCCAACACTTCATTGATTTGTTTTGAAGGTACCCAACACTTCATTTTTGCAACCATTTGCACAATAATGAAATCAACAATCAACAACAAATCAATAAGGAAAGTAAACATTTTCAATTTTATTTCATCATCCATACATAACATTTCCATCATCTCCATTAAATTATCCTTGTTTTTCATTTTCATCATTCATCAATACCACTTTCCATATTCAATATTTTTCATTCTACCCTTTATTTCAATAAAAGAAACCTACAAGGTTATCCTACAAATTTCTACAGGATCATCCTACAGGATTCTACATGATCAACCTATAGGGTTGTTTCTACAAATAATGGCAAGCATTCAAGGGTCAAGACCAACATCAGTAATTCAACTATTAATATCATAAACAAAAGCACCTTCTCCAAAAATTTCTATATAATATGCAACCATCATGACAACAAAAATATATTTCTACAGGTTACTCTGTATCTTGTAGAAAAGTTTCAGAATAAAAAGCTACAGTTCTATAGGATGCTCTATATCCTGTAGAACACTTGGAATCCACGATATTCAAGATATTTCTATAAAATAAAAGTGCAACACCCATATCAAAAAGAATTTATTCAACACCAATATCAAGTAGGGGACCTAAACATCATCAAGCAACCACTCAACCACTGAATGATGAACAACAAGAAAACCTTCCATGACTCCAGCCCCCTACAAAATAGTAAAACCAAATGCATGCAAAGGTAATCAAGGTAACACAATTATCTCTCCTCTCAATATTCATTTAAGCCTCATACAATGTTATGAATGCTTATTTTATATGGTCAAAACATCTATAAAGTCTAATATGAGGATGAAAATGAGGATGTTGCCATAATTCATGCTAAAGTTTAATTGACATGTGGAGTTAAATGATTTTAGTGGAGGATCATTCCATGAAGTATTAAATATTACAAGGTACAAATTAAGGAATGCTTAAGACTTCAAGATGACAGTTGTGACAAGACAACAATATAATCCAAAAATTGAGGATAACTTGGAGTAAAAAGGGATTTTAATCACCATTTTGAAATAGTGAAGGGTCAGTTTGAGATGAGTTCGATCTATGAGATGTGATAAACAAGAAAACAAGATCGTAGGTGTGAAATAGAAGAAAATCACTCAGCCAAGGAATCAAAAGATGCTCCAGGAATATAATCGCTACAGGTATCCATGAAACCCTCATAGGCAAAGGAAATATATCTATAGCTGTAAAAAAATATTCTCAGCATTTTCTTCAAATTCTATAGTTCACAAAAATCATGGTTGAATTCACTACTGCTAAGGTTTTGTATGAGTTTTGGATAAAAAAATCATATCATGTAGAACCCCAATTCTTACATTCCTATAGAACAGAGTTCCTAAAATAACCAGCTCTCCATGTGTTAAAATCCTCTCAGATACTGTGTTAAAATATTCTCATATACTGTCAAAGTTTGTAGACCCGTGGTTGAATTCATTCAACATTATAATTTGTTTGAGTTTTGGGAAAAATCTCATCATGTAGAAAACCAACTCACACAGTTCCTGTAGAAATATATTTTCTACAAGAACAGATGTAGAGGGACTATATTGACCTAAAGTTGTTAAATAAACCATCATTTCTTTATCTTTTCTTCCAAGTAATTTTTTGCTTAAATTTTTCTAGCCACCATGTTATCCTAAAAAAAAATCGAGTTGCCATACTTTCTAAACAAGTGCCTCTACAGGAACCAAGTAACCATTATTTCTCTCTCCCAATTTTCTCCCTTCAAGGACTCAACTCATAATCCTTGAGAAGTGAACCCATAATCATCAACCATGGGTGATGGATTCAAAAGGAGAGAGCTAACAAAAACTTCTAGGGTTTATGACAATCCTGAGATAGTAGAAATTTTTCAGAGATATAATTGGTTGGGATACTTTGAAAGACTAAGAGAATATGATGATGAGGTGGCCATGGAGTTTGCTAAGAATCTCCATAATTTTAATACCCATGTTTCCCCCAGCTTGTAATTAATCATTAATTATGATTACCATGCTATGGCATGTGAACAATGTAAATGTATTATTGTCTATATTGTCAATAACTGGCTGTGGGGGTGAATCCTTGAAGTATTGGACATGATATCACTAGAGGAAAGAGTGATGAAACTGTAGAGAGGGTTCATTATGTCAAAATGACCCAAATTCTCCTTGATGAAATAATAAGCCTCATCCTGATCACAAAGAAAAAATAAGTTAATGAAATAAGGACTAGTGGTTGAAAAATAAACTACCCCAATGAATGGAAGCATGGAGAGTCTAGTTGAGGAGAAAGAAAATTGTCAGCCCAAAGTACCGCAAAGTGCAGTTTTCCTGCAGGACCAGATTGACCCAAGTTCCTTCTGACAGAAGGAACGAGACAGGTCCAGAACCTCCCTGGAGAAAAAGGAGAGGGCATTCAAGAAAAAAGAATATTTATACAAGAAGGAGACAATTCCCATAGGGGGTGTATGATCTGGATCTGCAGAGAGAAAAGAGGAGAATGCACGAGGCTCTGGGGTTCTGAAGAAGAAGTGAAGGATTTAGTTGTTTTGATTAAAAGGAGAGAACAAGAGAAAGGATCTCTAAGAATTTTCATAAAACATGACCTAAGAATAAGTTCGCGAGCTTGATGCCGAGGGAGCATCTGATAAACCTTGCAGAGGCTATGACAGAGAAAGAACCTCTAAGAAACTAAAAAAGTTCCATAGCAATATCATGACTTGGCACAGGGGTGTCCAAAGCGCTAAGAAGGAATGCCTCTGAGCCTACAGTTGGGTGGAAAGGCAAACACCCACAGTTATTTGGTCGGTTATTGACTGTAATAGATAAGTATTTCATATACCATGTGTACTAGAATTGAAATGAGTGGTTGGATGTCTGTGTCTATGAATAAAATTTGCATTGCATGATTAATATTAGTAATGCTTATTGTTCTTCTGTGAACCCCTACATTTGAATGGTTTATGTTTTCCTTTTCTTAGCAGCAAGAGAACTATTAGACATGGGTCTTCAAATGAAATTAGGAATAATATTTTGGTTTCTGTGATGGTTGGAAAATCCTTAAGGGAATTTTCCCAAGGATTGATTTTGTAATGTAAGAACCGGGGAAAACTTTGTTGGAATGTTTTAGTCCTATTGATCCCTGGAAAATACCTTTTCCTATTTTAGAACTTAAGTTTTGTGAATGGAAGGAACTTCCTTCAAACCAGTCGTCCAAGAGACCATGAGCTCATGCCCATGACCTTAACCAAATCTTGGCTAAGAGTTATGAGTTTAACCTCTGAAGCTTGACAAATTTCCATAGAATCGGGTCAATAGAATCCTTCACTACACTAAAAAAGGAGTTAAGTTATTCGGGAACCTGGGAGTCTCGAGCTCTGGGGTGAATGAACATTGCAATGTCCAAATGTGTCGAAGGTGACCTATCAAATAGGTAACTTGATGGTCGACTGATAGTTTTTGGTCATTTACCTGTTATCGTGGGATTCATCCCCTTGTTAAACCCCGACCCACTTCTCAGTCAAGAAGTAACATGAGTTGTAGATCTGAGGCTATTCAAGATCTTTCCTAACCGTTGGATCTATGTTGTGGTCATTCATCGTTGACCTAATTTTGGAGAAAAGAGTGTTAAATGGGAGGAACCCTGAACACCTAAGTCGCGAAGTGATGAGAACCGTCGATCTGAGGATGCTTCGAGATCTCTCCTGACCATTGGACCTAGACCATGGTCAGTCTAACATTGACCTACTCCGGGAGAGAAAAGGTGTTAAATAGTCAAAACCTTCGAATGTCAAACTTGTGAAGTATCGTGGACCGTGGATCTAAGGATCCTTTGGGACCCTTCTCGAGCGTTAGATTGAGCCTAGTTAAATGATAGCATAAAGTACTCCAATGAAGTCATACTCTGGGAGGTTCGGCATGTTGTTGAATGAGAATATTGCCAGAGCATCGAAGTTGGAGTGACGTGGCATGTTGATTTCACCTAGGGTGACATGGACCCATAGTAGTTATGCCATGTGTCACCCTGACTCATGACTTTCATAGACCTTATGTGTCAAATAAACCTTGACATGTGTAACCAGTTGATTGGCCCATGTGTCACCCTTGTCTTCTGCCAAATTTCCTCCATTGGATCAAACTAGGGAAGATTATGGGCCATATGATCATTATTCGACTCTCCTTCTAAACCCCACTTCGGTTGATTCAGAATGAAAAGCATGGAGTTTTCTTTAAGCGTTGAAGGTCGCAGTGACATCAACAGATGACCTGGACAAAGTACACTATGGAGTCTGACCATGTGACAAAGACACCACGTGTCCTACTAATTTATTATATATGGGTAGAGTTGGAGAGATGGGTACCACGTGTTAATGTAGAATCATCGTCACGTATCTTCCAGGTGGTAGATGGTAGTAGGGACACCCGTGCAGAATTCCACATACGCAAGAGGGACCCACTTTGGGATTTTGGTACTTCAGAACTCTGGGTGTTTCGAGTGCTAAGACGTAAGCTCTAAAAAGAGCCAAAGGGTCAGAGCCACGTGGGAGGACTCTGGGGTTCAAAATGGAGGATCTGAAAATAGAGAAAATTGGTTAAAGTGTCGAAGCACCCAATTTTCCCATGTTATAGTGTCGATCTCTGATAGGATGGGCCCGCGTGCTTCATGGTGATGCAGAATGTCTGGATAGATCCACGTGGAATCATGGGATTGGTCAAGAATTAGTTGTGGGACCCCACCCCTCTAGTCAAGTCCAAGTTATTGGTTAAGTACAGGTAAATCGTAACTATTAGACCCAAAGGTGGACAAAGATCAACCGTAGATTATGGACTAGAGAGAGGCTTTAGGTCTTTGGGAAGCTTCATCGCCTTACAAAAGAGCATGGAAGGGCTGAAGTATGGAGGACTAGGTTTCAATGTCAATTGCATGGTAAGCTAAAAGGGGAAAAACAAGAAGCAGCAAGGTTCTAGGAGAGGATAAGCCCACAATGGATCGACAAATATTTTCCCCTATAAACCCTTCTTCCACAACCATGTCATTTTGCAAGGATGAAGATCGGGGCCACAATAGTGCCATGTTGGATGGTGCAAAGAAAGTGAATCCATGTGGATGTCACATGGCAAAAGGGGTGTCCATTGGCCAATGACACCCCAAAAACTTCAGAAGGCCTTAACTCTCAAACTAGAACTCAATTTTGGACGAGCTTCTAGTCATTGGAAATATCTCAGAGAGAGGAAGGCAATGGTTCCTCTCTTTGAGGAACTCAAAGAATCTATAGGAAAGCAAAAAAAATTATATCCCATCCCTTAAAAGGGTACTTAAGGGGTTGGGTGTGTTACAATAATATACAAGAATAGGAATATGTGACCATAGTAATGGGATTGGTAATGAGAATCAATGAAGCCTCCATCAACAGGGTATCTAGTATACCCTTGTGCCTCCCTTGGGATAAACAAGAGAATCAAGAAGCCATTAATGCCAATAAGGTATTTTTCCTCTGAAATGAAAACCCCAATGAGGAAAAAGCTGGAATTAAAAGGGAGAGCCTTCCCCATCCATGGCCATAAGTGGCCTATCATATCATCAAATACATCACATGTGAGGGTAGGATGAGTGTGGTATATTCTTAACAATTCGGACTATTACACCAACTTAGACATATTCCAAATCAAGAAGTACACCTAAACTTGAGCATTCCTTACTTCCTACTATAATCATTAAGGGAAATGAGCCTAAAGGTACAGAAGGGAAACAAATATTTTTTAGAACATCCTAGGCTCATAAAATTAATAATTTCATATTCCCTTAGACAATTAAAGAACAAAATTTTGTGGGAAGATTTCATAAATATGGATTTGCAAGCATTTGAAGAGGCACAAGCAGTAATTAGTGAGGAGAGGAAAAAGGGGGAAGAACCTAAGAAAATCACCAGACCCAAAAGATCAAACAACAAAAGAAGGAGAAAAATAAAAAGATAGATGAAAAAGACAATGAAGGGGATGATGTTTTAACTTATCTAGGGACCCCCATTGTCAGTCCCTTAAAAATCAATAGTGCAGAATGGGTGCAACACAAATGAAGAAGATCCAACAAAAATAGGAGTCAAAAAAAGAAAAGATTGGGTTTGAAATTCCTCCATCCAAATTGGACAAGCTTCAATGACCTCCGCCACTTTCCTCTTTGTTCCAGTGGCTAACTGAACTAACCATGCTTTGGTGTGCTTCTTTATCTGTAATGAACTTGCTTCAACCACTCGAAGTGAAACATAACTAAGATTAGATCTTGGATCAATTAAAATAAATATTGGTTGTTCAATAATGATACCTTCCAATTCCACCACAAAGGCTTGATGGTTTCCTTGTGTATTTTCTACCGTTGCATAGATTCTTGGTACAATCTTGGCTACGTTGTTGACTATAACTACCCCATGTACTTTATATATTCTTCTATTTTCATGTTTTTTTATGGGGACAATCCCTCAATAGATGTATCTCTCCACATTCCCATCATTGCAAGGGTCCTTTCTTGGGATCCTCTTCTCTTTCCCTTTCTTTCTTTGTTGTCTTATTCCTACTTTGAGACTGAAAATTTTGTTGATGCACACTCTTTCTTGGTCGACGTGGTTGTGAATCCTTCCTATAATTATTGCGAGGAAAATACTTGAATACCTTCTTCTGGAATACACTCTTTTCCTTTATTTTCCAATCCTTGGGAGACTCATTCATGTGCTTAGACTCATCGTAGAATCATTTATCCTTATGAATGGTGTCTTCCATCGTCTTGGGTTTGTCAAACTCAATTCGATATTGGTATGATTTTGGTAACCCACTGAGAAAACATTGGATTATTTCCTTCTCGTCCTTGAGGTAGGGAACATACCTCAACAGTTCCATAAATCATTTTGCATATGTCTCCAAGGTAAGTTGCCCCATATTAAGCTCATAGAATTGCTTTATTTTTTCATCATAATACTTTTAAGTTGCAAAAGTTTCTCTCAAATTGTTTCCATTTTAATTTTCTTTTCTTTATCCTTTTGATTTCCTTGAGGTCTTCCCACCAAATGGAAGCCCCTCCATTTAGGTTAAACATTGCAATCCTTTCCTTGGTATTGTCTGAATAGTTATGTACTAGGAAGTACTTTTTCAAGCTAAATAACCATGCTTTGACTTCTTCACCTTTCTTTATTTCACCATCAAAGGTAGGTGGCTTATCCTTCTTGAATTCTTCAGCCAAAAAACTCTAAGATTTCTTCCTCTTTCACCTCTTAGAACTATTGGATTTAGTGCCATTACTGGACTGTCCTGTTGAATTACTCTCCCAACTAGAGGACTCCTTGGAAATGCCTCCACTCAATCCACCTCTCTTAGTGCCTTGATGCTTTCTCTTGGAATAACTCTTTCCCTCATCATTGTGAGTCAGTCCATTATTTTGGAAATCCAAAGGGGTTTTCAACCTCTCCGACTGTTGTAATTCTGCATTGTTAGGACCTTATTGCAGATTTTTTTGAATTTCAGATAAAATATACAGTAGAACTATGTTCAAATATTCTTGTTCATCATGGGATAAAGCCTCTCATTATCTACCTTCATAATCCTCACGGTGGCCATAAAATATGGAGGAGTTTCCCTATCCCTCTGGCCATCATATTCTTCATCTATGAGGTGCGAGAGGTCATCCATACTGTGTTGTATCATTCACTTCATTGAGCTTTGTCAATTCATCCTACGTGTTGAAACAAAAATCACCATTAGCATTTCATGTCATTATTCTGAGTCATGCATTCTGGGAAACATAATCCTTTTTAAACAATCTTAAGTGGTCTTGGTGACCCATTCAAGCCTAGATTTTGAACTATACTATAATACCACTTTGTGACACACCCAACCCCTATGAGTAGGGATATTGGGATTTTCCCACTTTTCTTAACTATCTCAAATCCTCTCTTTTACAGCTCCATCATCTTATGCTCATCAAGAGCTTCCCAACAATGGAAATTTCACTTAAAAATGAGCTCTAAATAGAAGGTTATGGCCTTCCAAAGTTCTTGGGGTTTCTCCCATTTTCTTTTACCACTATACCACTAACATGTGGCATTGACATGACACCTCGGCATACTTTCCATCTGACATGATGAAAATGTTGCACCTATGTGGCGCTTGTGAATCCTTCCATGAGGAGGTTTTGATCCACACAATATTATCGTTTCTATCGCTTGAAATTTCTGATGGTACCCTCATCGCTCATCACTCACCTCCAATGGATACGGTATCAAATAATATTCCCTTTCGATGCCATTTGTTCGGAGCTAGACCAACTTGAGCAGTTTCACTACTTCGAAAGTAAGGTATCGAGGAATATACCCCTCTCCTTGATGGACAGACATAGACACAAGTCGTGATATCCTGACAGACGGTTGAGATATAATCAGGGTCTAAGGTTATCCAGCCTTATTGACCACACTTGACACATCCACTGATGGGTGAGTGACTCCTGTCACTCTAACTTTACTTAGAATACCTCGTTGGTATGCCACATCAGCCACGACATTATGACTGTATTCCTTGACCTATATGAAACTCACGGTAGATCGATGGCTATTGATCCATCTCCCCATGCCCTAACCTACAGTTGATATCTTCCCTCTATTAGAATCACACTCCAGCCAGTCACCTAATCATCTTCTGACACGCATCTTCACACTAACACTCGTCGTCATCTCTCACCCTTTTGACTTACTAGGTGGGACCCATAATGATCAATGGTTGGGGATTCATCCCTCCCTCTTCCATACCTATGGTTCACATGGGCTTGGCTTCGAGGTCTTTCCCTTGGATTTATTCTCACAACACATGAGATTTCCTTCTAAAGGCCTCACTTTGAATTTCAGAGTCTCTTGTTTGAAGTCCTTCCCATGACGTTCAAGGGATCTTTTCGACGTGGTGACTTTAAACAACCCACTGATCAATGGTCACAGTCTCTTCAAATCAAATATTGTTTTTATTCACTGACCAACACAGGGTTTACAAAATCATCAGTGTCCTCCTTAAGGACTTAGCTATTTTTCGAGTTCTGCAAGACTTCAATTTCTAACTTTTGATAACTCAAGATGACTCTGCAGCCATTATGGACTACCAAGATTGAGGTTAAAGCCTTGCATGATTTTCAGGATCTCCACATAGGGGACATATAAAGTATTTGAACAGATAGCAGTTTGTATCTATCCATTTTTACGATTTAACCAAGCAATGGTAAACATCACAAAATATCTCATCTTACAACATTCAAAATCATAAGTTACATACACAAATGGTCTCTTATACTTAGAAATTCATACATGCTAATAGTCTCATCTCCATTTCACTCAACCATCTCATCAGTCCCTCTACCTCATCAGTTTCCTCTGGTGTATCATGGCTAGTACTCATTAGGGTTGTTCCCTTGCAGTCAATAGTTTGATGTTTATATTAAATCAAAACACAATTACATTCCTCATATTGTTATCATATAAAGTTTTTGCATAATTACATTCTTGGGAGAAAACATGGTGTTACACGAAGCAAATCAATGGCCCATATAGATGAATCGTTAATTTTTTTGGGAAAGGAGGAAGCATAAGCTTGCCATAGGAGGTGTCACTTCTTGCCTCATGGCTTACAAATCAAAGAGCTGCACTCCCCCAATACCTTGCAACTTTCCTCCTACGGAAACCTTGGTCCAAATATACCTTAAGGAAAATCAAAACTAGATGGATTCAGTTGAATATGAACCCCCCACTCCTTCTCTATGCAGCACCTGTGGCTAACCTCAACACAAGAAAGGAAGAAGAAGAGTGGGCCAATATTGTGAAAAATAAGGGATATCATGAGCAACAAGCCATCACAAGGTATGTGACCTGGGATATGAGACAAGAATTCAATGATCAACAACAAGTTAGTGAACAACAAGTTCAAGGTGTTGAAAAATAGAAAGGTGTTGAACAATAGCAAGGTAGTGAACAACAACAAGGTATTGAACAACAAAAAGGTATGGGTAAACATCCTAACAAACGTCAAAAGTAGTGGACGACGACAATAGTAATGATAGAAGAGGAACAATATTTTGTTGCACAAAGGGTTTGAAAAGTTTCATTTAGGGGGTGATGATGAGCCCAATTATTGCCTATCCAAAAGGCTCATCTTAGGCACATTTTTTCACCATAATATGACTTAAAACTTGTTTTTGACCATATTTGATAGTAATTCATGAATATTTTTGCATGTTTCTTAGTAAATTATTTTGAGGTGGATTTTTGTCCACAATATGCATTTTTTCTCTAATATCTATGCCAAAATATGTGTCTAGCACCAAGCAGGTCAAACTTCATGAGTCAAGGGTGCCAACATCATAAAACAATAGATTTTTTCTCCCTCAGAGTCTTTCTAGCCAAGAATCAAGGGACATTGTCCCCACCTAACTCTAGACCACTCCTTGTGCATTAATACCCATTATTGATCAACAACAATTTGAAATACAAATGTAATTGGATAAGATTCCTCTCAAGCCTATATATAGACCTCTATCCTAGGAGAGAAAGGAGACATATTTTTGAGAATATTGTATTTGACTTTTCTCTAAAGACTTTTGTTGAATGCTTAGAGCCTTTCTTGATCTTCATGTACTATTGATGTTAATGGAATAAATATGGTTTTTCCTTCAGCTTATTAGAGTTTTCTCAAGGTTTCTTGTGATTCTTAGGTAGGGTGCACTCAAGAGGGCCCAAGGACCCTCTTGCAATTTATGTAGTTTTCATGCATGTTAATTAGTGATTAGATAACATTTTATTATGTTTTGAAGCTTAATATAGTTTTGCATGATTAATTGTGCTTTATGTCATATTATCATTAACTGGTTGATTACAATAGACATCATGTAGAAGGGTTCAACAACTTATTGGAACACTCTTGGGTGTCTTCCCAAGGCCAATAAACTCAAATACATTCTAAATAGTCTATCTTTTTTTATGCTTCATAAGACTTACACTACCTTTATAGGCCTCAGTTTGGATTCTTGTAAGAGTTTACAGTAGAAAATGCACAGTTCCTGTAAAAACTGTATAGTTCATGTAGAAACCTCATGTAGGACTATTTTAGTTCTAGATTTCAATTTATCTTAATTTTATTTTCCTAATAACAACAATGAACATTGAGGAGACATATGGCTTGTTATTGATCAAAGGATTAGGCATAAAATAGTTTGTTTATTTCATGCATTAGTTTACCTTTTATTTAATTATAGTTATCTCATACAATAGAATGAATTCATCTTCTAATTTTTAGTTCGATATTTATAGTTTAGAATGATTTATTTTATTCCATTAGACTAAATTCCTTTTATGCAATCTAGATTAACTATCCTTTCAAGTTGGTGTGTTTTCCTTCAGAGCAGTAGTTTATAGTTTTTCTTTTACATTTCAATTCCATACAGTTTCATGCATTCCAAACCTTTGATCAGTCTCATACCTATATTTATATCAATGCATATTGCATATACATTGCACAAAACCTATTAAGTTTGTACGAACCCTGGGATGAAAAAGTAAAGTAAGAAGCTAAAGATATAGTAGTATTATTTTTTGTATTCCTAAGGCCATCTCATAGCCTTCTAAATATTGATTTGATGTGGACTCTTTGCATCGGTACCATTCTTTGATCCTCTCCTAGTAATGATATTAATAGCAGACCCATTCCCTTCAAGTACGGCTCTTGGTTCAAATTTGATCAAATTGTCCCCTCTTTGTTTGGAGTGATCTTCCCACTTAGCAATCAAATCAGGGAATTCTTCAGTAGTATGAGTATTATTCTTGCAGTGTGAACACTAGGGTGTTCTTGGAAGCATAAAATCTCTCACAATATGCCCTTTCTCATCAAAATTGTAACAACAAACTGGTCCTCTTCCACCAATTTTTCCACCTATGTATCTGCCTCCACCTATGTGACCCCCTCCAAATCCTTGAGGTCACTCATTCACCCTGAATGCAAATTGATCCAATGTATCTACAAGTGCATTTAGAGCGCAACATTGATTAGTATTATGAGTTCGACAACAACATAACTCACCATATAGTGTATTGGGAGCAAGTGTATATTTTTGCAAAATGGGGAAATATTGTGGAGAGTGCTTGTGATTTCTACAAATTTTTCAATATTCATTAGTATGGACCCACTTATTATTCAGAAAGGCATGATATTGGATAGTCCCATGAAATTGTTTTGTAGTAGAAAATTGTGCAACTCCTCCTGATGATCATATTAGAAGAGGTGTCATTGGAGTACTAGAGGGTCATGTACCTCTTAGAATCAAACATTGTTCACCATGTGATAACCTATGTAACAATGTTCACACTAAAATTGAGGTCAACCTGCCTTAGGAAGGGTCAACTCTTGAATATTTTCAATCAATGCAGAGATTTGAACCTGCAGTCATGTGAGATTCGCATCTTCAGGATGTCTCATAACTCTAATACTCACAGGATATCCTGCCATTGCTTCAATATTCATACATTGCTCCAATGCTTCTTGATCCGGATTTTATGAGAAGAATGAAATGACTACAGATTATTACCAGATGCTTAACACAAAATAACAGAGATACAGTAAAATTGATTTTCTATTCAATAAGGAAATAAGTTGAAACTGTAAAATGCAGCGGAAAACAAGCTTGCTAGAATGGTGGCGACTTATCTCTGAGAAGAGATGTGATGGTTGTGCTCATTCACAAGAACATGATTACAATGAGGCTTTTAAGGCCTTTTTACAATAAACAAGAGTTTCAAAAACCCTAAACATCAAAAAACCTAACTCTAGGAGATGAAGCACCAAAAGTCATGTGGGACTCGTTTGGGTAAGTTAGTACATCAACTTCCCAGGGTCGTAACTTTTGCATACGATCTTCGTTTTAGGCATATGATAGCCCACTGGAGAGATATATCTAAGGACTACAATAGTTGCACAAAATTTGATGAAATTTTGTGGCAGTAACATACCCCAAAAAACATCGTTTAGGGCCTCAAAATGACTCCGAAAGTTCAGGACCCGAAAAACTACTAAAAATAGTAAATTATCAAAATTGCAAGAAAGTTGTTTTGAGCCAGCTGGAAAAGGTGGGTGGCCACCGATATCCACTTGGATCAATCCTACATCCTTAGGAAGAAATGGTCTCCATTGCATTGATTTCCCCCATCAGATGAGGAAATTTCTACTGAATTTGGCCCCAAGTGAGCCACTTGCCTTGGTGCAGGAGCTGCCCTGCTTTGACAACTCGATAAGGCTGGATCCTTTGTTGTCAAGTTGCCTTGATCTAAGTGTCCACAATATGATCATTGGATGCCTATTGTATGCAGTCAGGGTTGGTCTCTATTGGTGTCATCTGTTCTGCTACGTCTGAGGTGTCCAATAATGGTGGGAAATAAGGCCGAAGCAGGTCCACGTTGAACACTGGATGCAAGCCAAGGAAAGGAGGAATGTTGAGCGAAAAATCATTATCCCCCATAGCCTTGGTGATGGTGTACGACCCATAACAGAGTGGGCGAAGCTTCCGATGGGGTCCTGTAAGGAGTTCTTTCTGCAAGTGCAACCAAACTTTGTCGCCCACCTGAAACTTATGTGGAACCCAGTGTTGATCATGGAGTTGCTTGTACTTGTCATTGGACTTCTGTAGGATATCTTGAACCTGTTGGTGGATGTGATGGATCCTCTCAATGAACTGGGTGTCTTTGTCAGCCTCAGTTGGAGTAGGAGAGGAGTCGATCGAGGTGATCGCAAGGGGAAGTGAAACATCTATGGGACCCAATGGTTGGAATCCCAACCCCACTTGAAAGGGGTTGTGGTTGGTTGAGCTATGCAGGGCTTGGTTGCAGCTATGCTGGACATAGGGAAGACTCTCATCCCATGTGCAAGGGTTCTTGGAATTATACGTGCGCAGGATATGCACAATCATTTGATTTATGACCTCGGTTTGGCCATCTGTCTAGGGGTGGAATGCCATGGATTTGGTGAGCTTGGTGTCTAGAAGTGACCAGAGGCTCGACCAGAATGTGCTGAGAAATTGAATGTCCCAATATAAGACAATGGTTTGTGGGATTCCAAAATGTACCCAGACTTGTTCAAAGAAGAGCTTGGTAGTGGCTTCTTTTGTGATGCTCTTCTTGCAAGCAACCAGAATTGCCATCTTAGAAAAGCGATCAACAACCACAAAAACACAGTCATTTCCCCTCTTGGTGGATGGGAGGCCCGACATGTAGTCCATTGAGATGGATTCCCATGGCCTGTCAGGAGTAGAAAGAGGGGTGTACAGGCCCTATTTCTTAGTGGTTGGTTTGGCAATAGCATAGGCAGTGCAAGACCTGATATATTTGTTGACCTCCTGTCGAAGTTTCAACCAGTAGAAATGTTTTTGTAGCATTGCCACTATCTTTTCAATGCCAAAGTGTCCTGCCACATGGCTGTATTGGGATTCCCAGATCAGCTTCGCTCGCTCACATGATGGAACACATATATGGCCCAGTCGGCACAACAACACATCCTGAAGATGGAAATTATCAACAACTTCCTTTGCACCCAACATTTGGTAGGTGGTGGCAAAGTCCGGTTCTGTCTCATAGAGTTGGAGCCATCCATAGGTCTCATGGCCATAGGATTCTATTAGTGTGGTGAGTGTCATGACTGGTGGTCTGTTGAGGCAATCAACGACATAGTTGGTGCTTCCTATTTTATACTTGATGTTGAGGTGGAATTGCTGCAAGTATGTGGACCATTTTTGATGGCGGTCATTCTGCAATTGTCCTTGTGTCTGCATGAAATGCAGTGGATTATGATCAGTGTGGATGACTGTCTCCCTCCCAAGAATGTAATGTCTCCACTAGCGACAGGCTTGCACAATGGAGTACATTTCTTTGTCGTAAGTAGGGTACTTACGGAAAACATCTGATAGTGTCACACTACGATAGGCCACAGGGTGGTCATGCTGTGTGAGAACGACACCCACAACATAGTCTGAAGCATCAGTCTCAATCTCAAAGGGTTGTTGTAGGTCTAGTAATGAAAGTACTAGGGCTGAGCACAAGCGTTTCTTCAAATCATTGAACGCTTGTTGTTGGGACCGACCCCACACAAATTTCACCTTACCACCACACCTGGTTATTTGGCTAAGGGCCCATGCAATATGGGAGAATCCCAACACAAGCCTGCAGTAGAAATTGGCAAGGCCCAAGAAGCTCCAAAGCTCAGTGAGTGTGGTTGGGGCTAGCTAGTCACGTATGACTTGGATCTTGGCTGGATCCACATGTACTCCATGTTGATCAATGATGTAGCCTAGGTAATGGACCTTGTCCATGCCGAAGGAGAATTTTTCCAAGTTGGTGTATAGCTTGTGCTATCGCAGGGTGTGCAGAACCTGCTAAATATGCTGCAAGTGTTCGGCACAAGTCTTGCTATAAATGAGAATGTCATCCAGATACACCACTACAAAAGTATTGGTGAATGGTCACAGGATATTGTCCATCATCCTCATGAATGTGGCTAGAGCATTTATCATACCAAAGGGCATGACCAACCATTCAAAAAGGCCTTCCTTTCACTTGAAGGTTGTCTTCCATACATTAGTATGTTCTATCAGGACCTAGTGATAGCTAGACTTCAGATCAATCTTACTGAAGTATTTTTCCCCCATGAGTTGATCAAGGAGGTTGTCGATTCAGGGAATCAGGTACCGGTTTCTGACTATGATTTTATTCAGAGATTGATAATCAATGCAAAGTTGCCAAGTTCCATATTTCTTCTGTTTATCATGATTGGGCTCCCTCAAGGTGATGAGGTGGGACAGATGTGCTCCTTGTGGAGAAATTCTTGGATCTATCGCTTGATCTCCTCATTCTCTAACAAAGAGTGGTGATAGACTGGCCCATTGGGCAGCGGTGCACCGAGGGTCATATTGATGGGGTGCTTGACCTAGTAGTGCAAAGGTACCCCGGTAAGTGAGGAGAAGATATTTGAGTATTCTTCCACGACCTTATCTACTTTCTTATGCTGTGTGGAGAGGTTAGCCACAGAGACCCTGGATGTGGCTGTGATTTTTCTCTCATTCTGAGAGTGAATCATGAAGAAGACAAACTTCCCCATCTGAGAGATGACCTTCCTGCATTTCTTAGCAGAGATCAAGAAAATAACACTCAGTGGGACAGCCTCGGGTATCCTGTACAATTCCCTGTTCAAAGTAATAATAACACCACAAGGCCTAGACTCATATACAACATGACGTTTCCATAAATAAGGTTAGCCCAAAAGAACATCACAAACTTTGAGAGGAGCAACATCACACTATACCTCATCTTTTAAGGGCTTGATGTCGTACGACAATCAACACTTTTGACTGACGCGGAGATCGCTTCCTTGGTGGAGCCATCCAATGGTGTAGGGTTGTGGGTGCGAAATTGTCGGCAGGGCCAACCGCTTGACGACCTCTACTGATATGAGGTTCTTATGGCTAACACTATCAATGATTAAGTGCAGCGGGGTGCCTTTTACCCACATTTGTGAATGGAAGAGGTGCTCTCCTTCTTCTGGCTCATCTGGTTCACCATGCTGGAGCTTGGTGGTAGTAATGGTGGCACTGGGTTTTGTGTCAATGATCCATCTTCCCCTTTATGGTTTTGACTCAGAGTCAAAACCCGCATCTGATTCAGAGGCTTTCACTTCGGCCACCAGTGACTGCTTTGAGCAACAGTCAGCAGTGTTATGCCAAGGTCTCTTATGGAAGTCGCAACACTTCCTGGTATCTTTCTTTATCTTTCTAGTGTCCTTCTTTTCTTGCGACTTGGACTGGTTGTCTTGATACTATCCATATTTACTTTTTCCTTTGTTCTGTGGATTGGGGTTCCCCTTTCCTGGCTTTTGTTGTGAGGGGTTCTCTGACCCAAATTGTTGTGTCTTTTGTTTGAGCTTCTGCTCATTTTTTACGGCATATCGGTAGGCCGCGCCCAAGGATGAGATGTACAGAAATTCAATTTCAGTCTAGATGTATCTATGAAAATCACCGCGATACTTGAGCACCAGATGTCACTCTGAATCTTTGATACCTAGCTTGGTGCGCAAAGTATGGAAGATATTTGTGAAATCTGGCACTGCTTGGTCTCTTTCTTGCTGCAGTGTGGTCCATTTGGTATACAAGTCATCATAACTTTTGA
>JASDQU010101487.1:209252-268854 GCA_032191745.1 Picea mariana
GTATGGAAGATATTTGTGAAATCTGGCACTGCTTGGTCTCTTTCTTGCTGCAGTGTGGTCCATTTGGTATACAAGTCATCATAACTTTTGATAGGGTAGTATTGTTCCTTAATAGCATCCCTGAAGGATTCCCAAGTGGATGTGACTGTAAATAATGAGGGTTCCTCTGTTTCCTTTTGCTCACAGAAAGTTTCCCACCAATCTTTGACACGGGGAACGGCTTTGAGGAGCACAAAAGTAATCTTTTCTCTATTCAAAAAGTTATGGATAGAAAAATACCCTTATAGTAGATTCAACCACTTGTCTACAACATTTGCGTCTATCTGACCTTCAAATATAGGAATATTGAAGTTTATTTGTACCTTGAAGGGGGTGGTTCCCCCGCTCGAAGAAGACGCGTCGCCTATTGGTAGTCACCGAAGGATTTGCAAGGGATTCCTCAATCAACAGTTTGAAAGGATCTCTTGTCTCATCATCTTTCTTTTCTCCTTCCATGAGAGGTCACTTGGGTGTGCGAGAGCTTTTGTCCTCAAGAGAAACAAGCTCGAGACCTAACTCTTTGTACTCCGACCTCGTTGGGGACATACATTAAGACAACAAGGAGAAGGCCACTCATATACCACTGATCTGGATTTTATGAGCAGAATGAAATGACTACAAATTATTACTAGATGCTTAACACAGAATAACAGAGATACAATAAAACTGGTTTTCTATTCAATAAGGAAATAAGTTGAAACTGTAAAATGTAGTGGAAAACAAGCTTGCTGGAATGGTGGTGGCTTATCTCTAAGAAGAGATGTGACGGTTGTGCTCATTCGCAAGAAGATGATTACAATGAGGCTCTCAAGGCCTTTTTACAATAAACAGGAGTTTCAAAAACCCTAAACATCCAAAAACCTAACCCTAGGAGATGAAGCACCAAAAGTCATTTGGGCCCCGTTTGGGTAAGTTAGTATATCAACTTCCCAAGGTCGTAACTTTTGCATACGATCTATGTTTTAGGCATATAATAGCCCATTGGAAAGATCTATCCGAGGACTACAATAGTTGCACAAAATTTCATGATGAAAACTCCAAAAAACATCGTTTAGGGCTTCAAAATGGCTCTGGAAGTTCAGGACCCGAAAAAGTGCTAAAAATAGTAAATTATCAAAATTGCGAGAAAGTTGTTTTGAGCCATCTGGAAAAGGTGAGTGGCCACCAATATCCACCTGGATCACTTCTCCTAGAGTGGATATCCTTTATTTTTTCAAAGGAGTGTAGGGTTCACCAGCTTCCCTATTGCATATTTAAACCTATGATTGTATTCCCAGACAAATTCACCATCTCCCTACTTTATCTCCCACAACTCAAAAAATGATTGTTTCTCTAACTATGACAACCAGAAATCTCCAATAAACCTTTGTATTACTTGAACCAGAGTGAAGGATTGACCTTGAATCCATAGTTCAATAGTATTCATATACCATTTGAGATATTGACCTCTCAGAGTGGTCTGAAACTCAACCAACTTATTCGCATATGAAGCCCCTCACGACCTCTATATGGCTTCACACATAAACCATTTTTTCTTAACATCCTCACCCTCCTTTCCCCAAAACTCAAGGTATCGGGAAAGGGATCCTGCAATTTTTTTTTCCATTAATGGAATTGTAGACCCTACTAAAATAAACCCATGAGATATTGGGTGCAATATGATGCTATAACTCACCACACTTCCACTACTACTATTTAATAAACATTTAGAACTCAAAGAACTAGAAATAACTGAATTTTTAGAAGGATTTACTAAATAAATTACCAAATTTGTTGATAGAACTAGGGGAATCGGTGATTTGGGGATGGTTCCTTTACCTTCGGAATGGATTTATTTGATCTATGGGGTCTCATTATCTTGCAATGTTACATTTTCTTATTGATTCACACCAATATCTTCTAGAGTTGAAGGTTCTGATTCTTTCGCAACTCCTTCTAAGGTACGTGTTGACTCTTCTTCATCGGTGGTGACATCTACCCCTACTCTTTCATATACCTCATTTGAACACTCTTCCTCTTGTATGTTACCTTTGGAATATTCACCTCTCACCCCACTTCCCTCTTTCAACCATTGACTAGCCAGTCTTCCTCGTCTATGAAATTTCCACAACTCTTATAGCTTTTCTCTATCACTACCATCCGATTCAATCTCATTCCACAGCTAATAATTTTTATTCATCGTTGTCTTCATTTGGTTCCTCCACCATTTTTCAACAATGGCATACCTCCTCAAATATCGTTCATATCTTGCACTCTTCTCTTGATGGCCCCCCATACCTCAAAGAAAACTTCTCGATATCTTAACTCATGAACCATCCCATAAATCACCTTCCCTTGAGTGCATGTGTTTAAGCTACCATGTCACCTAATGGAACAGGAAACATTTTTTCTTCTACCAGCAAAACCTTGATCCAAAAGGGTATTTCCCACAACATTCTTTTGTTGGCTACATCTCTGAATACAACTTCTTATTTTGAAAAGGATTGGTGATTTTCTGCAGCGAACTCGATAATATACCCCTCAAGAGTATTTTTCACTCGAAAGTCTACATCTTATGAGATGTGATGATCTAGATGCTGAAGGGTCGCTAGACTCTTAGCAGTCCAATTATAAATCTTTTTGACCCGATATTTGTACTCTAGGGATTCTTTCATCCAATCTAACCATTGAAACAACTCTTCAGGGAATTTAACCCAGAAGATCTCATATTGATCACTATTAGGCTCCAAATAGAAAACAATATCTTTCACAACCCTAAAACTCTTTTGTCGCAACTCGACCTCATGTCTTATGAATGCACCACACTTCCTTTCCCACCAGTTTTCAACATCAAACTTGTATATATAATGATTCATCCTATAAAAAATCCCTCTAAAGCTTGGTTCTGACAACAAAACCATTTTTCGGTGCAAAATCGAGACTAGGGTTCTCAATAGTTACCAACAAAAATATTTCGTTGTAGTCTAGGAACACTGCCATTTTCAACCTTCCACGAGGAAAGTAGGTGTTGGTTATCTACTCTCCTTTACCGTCTAAGTTATTGACCTAGGGTTCATGTCTTTCGGGTTTCCAACAAAGCCTCTAAAACTATCGGCCCTCCTGGTAAACCAGAAGGCAACACAGTACACAGAGTGCACTGCACAGTCTCACCCAGGATAGCTTTAAATGGGTGGTTGTAAGACTCAGGTATTTACAGCCTAGGATTGAGTGTGAGATAGGGTTTTATTAATCAGAGCCATATACTATGAATTTTGATTGAAATCTACTATTATTCACAGGTGCATATTTATCTCTCATAGTTTAATTCCCAAACAACACAATTGTATGTCATAACAATGTATTAACTCATTCATTAAGCATAACAATTATTTGCTGAAAGAAAACAAATATATACATCCATTCATCACATTACAAAAATATTATGGTGGTTCACCCCCTCCTGGGCTACATCCACAAAGATTTGGCTCTTGGCTCTTTTATTATGGTAGTTCTGCATCTCCAGTGTTGTGCGCTTATAATTCTCTCAGACAGGTAAGATCTGTATGAGGCGAACTAGATCGCACCAAGCTCCACAACTTGTGATATAATCCTTATATCTTCCTTCTCTCCTCTGTTCTTAGCTCAAAAGCTTACAAAAATGGTTCATAACAGTATTACATAACGCATCAACTCGTACATATTGTGATGAAATATTACAAAAGCCGAACTAATACAAAAATCAAACCAACCTTTATATGATACCTGCGTATCTATATTTTTATATATCAGGCTCTTCTTCCATTTATAATGTATTACCAAAACCCTAACCCTACTGAAGTTAGGTCTTCCTCCCATGCATGCGTGTTGTTCTTCCTCCAACAAGCGATTTCCTTTTGCACGCTTTCTTTCATGTGCGCGTGTTGTTCTTCCTCTAGCTATTACTGCACGCTTTATTTCCCACAATCATCCTTCTTTCCACTTCAGCCTGGTACCAATAGGCCCCCAACACTGACATGTGACTCATCCCGAGTCACCTAATCCTTCTGAGCTTCTTCGATATCCTTGGTGATCATCTGGAACGTTTCCTTGAGCTCTGTTTCTTTTTCCAGTGCCTGCGCGGTCTTCTCCTTGATGTTGTCTACTACCTGAACTGCCACTTCATCGCTCAGTAATTATACACATTCGGCCTAGGTCTTTGCTATATGTTTTTTATCTCCTTCTTCCTGTGTGAGTATTTCTGCTACCCGTTCCTGTAGTGGCTCTATTTGACCCTGACACTCCTATTTCTGTGTTTGTGTAGTGATAAGTTCTGCCTACATCTTCTTCATCTCTTGTGTCCCTTTGACTCGTTCTAGGATTGGTATGGTCTTCTACCTTTGTTTGAGTTCTTGGATTGCTGCATTGATCCTTTCCTCTTCCTTGTCTTAGCGTTGGACCTATGGATCCTCCTCCAACCTTGTCCAAAGTTTCACTTCTTTATCGAACAATTCAGTTGTTGTTCTAACCTGTTGTTCTATCTCCTGTAGCTGCACTGTTGCTTCCTGCTTCCTTTTCTCCTTCACTTCCAATGGAGTGGTTAGTGTGAGTTGTTCATGGAGATTTTTTATCTCCTTCTGATACTAATCAATTTCCTACACAATTTGGTCAATCTTTTCGACTACTGGGAGTTCATTTCCTTGCGCGGTACTTGGGAGTTTCTCAAAAATTCCTCCCACTCTTCGTTTCAGTTCGTTCCTGCATTCTTTTTCCTCTTGTGTTTCGAGCTTGGCCTGCTCACAAAATTTTTCCAGCACGTCCCACTTCTTTGTTTCTTATTGTAGCTCAACTATGTTTTTATGTGCACAAGACTATACCTCATGGTCGAAGATAACCTACAATTTGTGTAGTTCCCTTGATGGCATCCACATCTAGTCTAAATCCTTCAAGGGTGTCTGCCCCATGATTTCATCCATGCACAACATGCTAGGTTTGATGTAAATCATTGTGTTTGTGTGTGGCATGGATTGTACTGGATCTCGTTCTTCTACCTGCACTCTTTCTTTTGTTTGTATTGTTGATGGCTCTATGCCTCTATTGTTTCTTGTTGTCTTTGCTTCCCCAAATTTCTTGAGGAACTGTCCCATTTATTTGAGCTCTTTTTGCAGTTTATCCCTGTGATGTGTTGCATGATCGAAATCTTCTACTAGAAAATCCTGGACCATTATGGTGGCCATTTCCCCATCATCCTTTGTGATCATATAGTCTAGCGATGCTTGTTGCACCTTTCATTTCTTGCATGCACCTCCTTCGTGCACGAATGGTCTCTTATTTCCCCTCGACTCCTATGTGATCGGGTTTGGGGTGGTCTTTTGCGCTCCCTTAGCTTGTTTCAGTTGTCTGTTGGTCGGTTGTGTAGTCTCTTTCTAGACCATGTGGGTTCCTATCTTGTTTGACCCTTCTTCTACCTGAATCATCTTGCCTTGGCCCATTCTTGGTTTCTTGGGCACTTGGATTTACGGAGGCTGATTTTTCGCCTGTTCTGCCTCTCCTTCTACTTTTGTTTCTAGTACTTCCTGGTTAATGGTTGGGATCCTCCATTCATCAGGCCATTCGATGATGACCATGTCGATATCACCCTCTGTGATGTAGTAGCACATCTATAGCCATTTTTTATCTAGATCCTACCTTGGTTGTATCCACATTGTTTGGCATGTGGCCCGGAAGTTGGAAATGTTCGCATATCGCACGATAGCCTCTGGTTTTATTCTCCATGATTGGTTGATATCTTCTTGTATGTCCCATAGGTATGCTTTGAATATGATTATGATCTCCCTCTTATGCCTGGCCTGCATCCCAAATCTCAATAATACGTATCTCGCTCCCGCTGGCTGTGGTCTGGTACAAAAAATTACATACCCTGGTTCTCACCATCCCATGAAGGCTATTAGGGTAATAAGCCACGAGTAATGGAAATCTATGCCTAGGTCTTTTGCATCCTTGCATTCCTCTTGAAATAAGTTCAATAGATATGGTGCCCAACTCATAGAGGTGCCTTCTGTGCAATGAGCTGCAACTGCAATGACTCCTGCTAGTACTTCATCTTTGCAACATTTTCTAAGCAATTTGCAGGCTAATATATTTGCACCCAATTGTGTAGCTATGTTGTTTATTCATTTGATCATGATGCCCCTCATTCCCCGAGCGGTGCTATATTTCTTCTTCATTTCTTCTACCAATGCTTTCTCCATGGATTTGTCCTCCAGAATCAACATGGGATCCATACCCTGGGTTGGTAACCTTGTGATTTGTGTGATAAGATCAACAGTTATGGGGATGGGTGTGTCCAACCATATCTCCTCTCAATGTGTGACTACTAACAATTGCTTGACGCATGTTTTCGCGTACTGGCCTCTACTAGAATGTGGTAGCTTCAACAAACCTAAGATTCTTATTCTTTCCAGCCCAGCTGCCCACTGGTGTGGCTAGTTGATCATTTCTCCAAGGCGGGTTATGCCTATGGTCTGCATAAAGACCCTCTGCACAATTTATGGGAACTTGGTTTCGTCTGATACATCATGGTATGAATATTTGAGCTTCCCGACGTGGCCCAATAGCTTTGGTTCTACCTGTAGTCCAGCTGGTATGCATGGTAGAACAATTTATGCTGCAGGTTTCTTGCGGGGTGAGCTTGGTATCTGAACTCTATCTTCCTATTGTGGTGGTTGGTTCAAAGTTCCAGTAACTTCCAGTTGTTCCCCCATTAGCCATTCTGGCCATGCCAAGGCATTTGTAGTGGTCTCCTCTACTGGTTGACCTAAGATGGTCGTTTTTGACTCGTCTAGTTGCATTGGTGCTTCCAAGTTTTGTGTCATTCTGTTAACTTCCAGGGCCTACTTCGGTGCTTTCTATTTTTACTTCCTGTTGGATTTCCACTTCCTCATTCTGAGGCACCTGCATTGCTGCTAGCGTATCCAATTTCATGGAATCTTCTTGTGGCTATTGAATCTCTTCCAGTATTGGTGTAGAGTTTACCAGTATCATCTCTAGGGATGGGATTTTGTCAATGTCGAAAAGCTCCGGCTACTATTGTTCATTCTCTTCCAGCAGTCCTCGTGACCTAGTTTGAACCCTGGTCAGTCTAGTTGTCTGGCTTGCTTCTGTTGGCTTTAATGGTGCCATAGTGGTGACTATCAAACATTTTCTAAGTTTGAATAAATTCGATGAGCTCTGTGGTCTTGCTCTGTTCATTCTGGATGCTATTACTCTCTCTCTGTTTTCCTTTAGTGAATAGACAAGTTGCTCCCATGCTCGCGTGTTGTATGGGCTTGTCACGAAGCTTGTCGAGGATGCTTCCTGCATTATGAGTTTAATGCATCAGAATTGTGGGTTCAATGCATCTATGGCGGTTTCATACTTTCCATCACATTTTCTTTTCCGACTCCCATTGGCATGTTTAATGTGATGTCCCATCGATCCTCATTGTGCTTTAATTCTGCTTAGTGTTGTCATGTCATACTTCTTTTGTCAACTTTCAGTTTCTCGCTTGTTTTCACTTTGTATGTAACCGTTTTTCGTTCCTTTGCCGAATTTTTGTTTCGAATGTCATATGGCCTTTCTATCTCTGGCGTGCTATGCGCTTTTTAATCTTGTTTCCTTTTTGCTCTCTTTTTTATTTTTCTTTTTTTCTTTTTTGTTTTCTTTTTCTTTTTTTTTACTGTGTGGTGGGTGGTCGAATGTCCTTATATGGCTTCAGTTATCTCCCATTAATAATTCCACTGAGGTATTCCCTTCCTAAATCTTGTAATTGTACAACTCCTTCGTCTATGAAAAATTTTACCTCATATGGTCCTAGCCAATGCATTCTAAGATTCTCGGGGTGTTGAAACGACTTTTTGTCGTAGAGCAGTACTAGATCTCCTTCCTTGAATGTTTTCTTCTTGATGTGTCGATCGTGCCAAGATTTTTCTCTTGCTTTATGCACTTATTGATGGAATCCTACCAGGATTCGGTCTTCCTCCATTGACAATAACTGATTCAGTCTGTCCTGTACTACACCTCGTTCTATCATTTGTCTGATAGTTGTTATGCGTAAGATGGGTACTAAAACTTCTAATGGCACTACTGCTTCTTGGCCATAGACTAGTTTGAATGGTGTGTGCCCTATCAACTTTTTGCATGTGGTCCTATACGCCCATAATACTACTAGTACTTTGAGGTCCCAATCATCTATGATGACATTACAGATCTTTGTCAGTGCGTTCTCTAGAATTTTGTTGAAGGATTCTACTGTGTCATTCGCCTGTGTATGATACGATGTGATCTTTTGGTGATGAAATTCAAACTCTTCAGTCATTGCATGGATGGTGCTATTTATGAAGTGTGTGACTTGGTCTCTCATAAAAACTCTTGGGCACCCAAATATAGTGATTACTTGTTCAAAAAAGAAGTGTGCAGTTGTCTCTGCGCTGCAATCTTTTACTGGTGCGGCTTCTGCCCATCTTGTTAGGTATTTTGTCATGGTGATAATGTATCTTGCCCCTGTTGTTTTGGTTGGTGGGTTAATTCATCCCGCAAAATCTATTTCCCATTTTTCAAATGCCTATAATGTTACTTGTGGTCGTAGTGGCATCTCGTCCCTTCTGTTGGGTTTTCCTACACTTTGACAGACATCGCATCTCTAACAGTACTCTTTCGAGTCCCTGTGAGTCATTGGCCACCATAGTCCTATGTGTAGTACCTTATGCATAGTATCTTTTCCTGCATAATTCCCTCCTATGATTCCATCATGGGCTTCTTCTAAAATTCTTGGTCGTTTGTGCTCTAATACATACCTTTGCAAGATGTTGTCTATGCCCATCTTGTATAGGTGTCCTATGATCAGTTGATAGTCAGTTGTGTGGACTATCGGGTTCTTCTTCTGTGCAGTGGTATATTCTTGCAACGTAGTACCTATGCTTAAGTATTGGATGATCTCTACGAAGTATTCATCAGTAATCTGTACTGAGAATAATTGTGCATCAGGAAAGTTGTATTCTAAATTCATAGGTTCTTCTCCATTTGTGACCCTAGATAGGTGGTCAGGTCCTGCATTCAGTTTTCCTGGTTTAACTATTACTTCAAAATCAAATTCTTGAAATAACATTTACCATCGACAGATTCTCCCCCCCAACACTAGCTTGTTGAATAGGTATTTCAGGGTTGAGTGATCTGCAAACATCTTAATGTGTTTTCCCAATAGGTAATGTATGAACTTATATAGTTCATAGACCGTGGCTAGGCCTTCTATTTCTATCATGTTATAATTATGTTATGATTCTGATAACTTTCTTCTTGCGAACGTTATCAGGTGATCTAAGTCTCCTACTCCTGGTTATGCTAAGATAGCTCCTAGTGCTATCGTTGATGCATATACATGCACATGGAATGTCTTTTCCCAGTCTGGAAATACTAGTATTGGTGCGGTAACCATCTTTTCATTCAGGGTATCTAGACCGTGTTGACACTTGTCATTCCATTGATACTTTGTATCCTTCCTTAACATTTTTTCCATTGGTGTTGTGATCTGCGCATACCCTTTGATGAATTTCCTATAGTATCATGTGTGCCCTAAGGTTTTTCTTAGCTGATGGACTGTTTTTGGTGCTGGTAAGTTAAAAATGACTGGGATCTTGGTCAGATCCACTAACAAGCCTTGTTTTCATACTATATGGCCCAATAGTATCTCAAACAGTGTTCCAAATATGCATTTCTTGATGTTCAGTGATATCTGGCATTGTCTACATCTCTCTAACATCAGTCGTAACACTTCCACATGGTTTTTCAACAGACTATAAATTGTCCAGTTATCCAGGTATACTTCAAGAAACTGATGGATGAATTCCTTAATTGCTGCAATGACCACTCTAGAGAATATTGTGGGTGCATTCTTCAGTCCAAACAGCATGACTGTGTACTGATAAGATCCACATTCCGTCACAAATGTGGTCTTGTGTTTGTCCTCATGTGTTATATTAATATGATGGTAGCCTGAGAATCCATCAGTGAATGAGTAAGCTTCATGTCCACCCACATTCTCTAACACTTCATCCTTGAATGGTGTAGGGAATGGGTCGTGTAGGCATGCATCATTCAAATTCCTTAAGTCAACGCATATCCTAATCCCTCTTCCTTGTTTCTTGTCCTGTACTACCATCAGGCTTATCCATTCTGATTCCTCAACTGGTTCGATGCTGCTGGCTTTGAGCATTCTATCGATCTCATCTTTAACTTTCTTTTAATATATGGGGTTCAGTCTGTAAGGTCGTTGTCTAATAGATATCACTTCAGGTCTGAGTGGTATCTTCATCTCTCCTAATTCTTCGGCTATACCCTTCATCCCTGTAAATGTTGTGGGAAAAAGGTCACTATATTCACGCAACAATTCTATGATTCTTTCTACTGTTTTCTCATCCCAGTAGTCTCCAATGATGGCCATTTTGGGTTGCTCAACTATCCCGATGTTAAATTTATTTACCTTGATTGGAGAAGAAATGACTTCTGATTCTATGGGTGGTCCTTCCACATCTCTTTCTCCTTCTACTTCTTCGATTAGAATATCATGTGGATCATCTTCATCTGGTGCTTCCTCCTGTACATGGTAACATGACAGTAGTTCCTTGACTGTCTGTTTATTCCATTGTTGCTCTTCTGTAATAAATTCTATTTATGGTTCTTTGATGAATAATACTCCTCTGATTCGTTTGAGGGCTGTGTCTATGTTGGGGTTCTCATGCTCAAATGAGAAAGTGATTGTGAAGTTTTGTTGCAATTTCCTCCATGTTGTAGTTCCTTTGCGCAATTCCTAGTCTGTATACCAGTTCACTGGTATGCCCTCTAAAGTATGTATGAAGTGATGAGGCCATTCCTCTGGTGGTGTCATTTTCCACAGTGTTTTCCACTTCACCAAGTGTTCCGTTGGTGCCTCTTATCCTTCGTATTTTTGTTGTTGGTTGTATTCTTTTTCTGTGCCAAAAATTATGCGCAGTAGTCTCTTACATTGATACCAATATCTTATGGTATCTTTATGTGCGCCCCACCATCTTGCGATTG
This sequence comes from Picea mariana, assembly GCA_032191745.1. Lineage (NCBI taxonomy): Eukaryota > Viridiplantae > Streptophyta > Pinopsida > Pinales > Pinaceae > Picea > Picea mariana. The sequence continues at coordinate 220,338 of JASDQU010101487.1, forward strand.
TGGCCTTGAGTGCTAAGTTAAGTGATAACAATCATTGGTTTCCTAATACTTCATCTTCATATTGTGTCAAGAATGTTTCCAAATAATTTAGTCTGTGGAAACTGGGTTGTTCTCTGATTTCTATGCCTACCCATCTTACTGCGCAGTTTATTCTTGCACATCTTTGCATGGATACTTCATGTAGTCTCTACTGCCAGTTTTCCAACCCAGTGTCTAATTTTGTTGTGCATGAAGTAATGCTCTGCCAACTGAGTACCCCATCTACAGTTGGGCTTACGTAATCCTCATCATGCACAGTTGTTCTATACAACTGGTCGATCTCCTCTAAGTCCAGGTAAGTGGGTTCTACTAACCTCTGCCCTTTCGATGGATCTAGTGGTTCTATGACCCTGTATTCTCTGTATTCAAATGTCATTTTCCTATTTTTCAAATTGATTATGGTCTAGTTGTCAAACGCCCAATCCATACCAAGAAGTGTCGGGTAAGGTGTTGTGTCGTCCACTATTTCAATGACTTCAAAATCTACTTTAGTGAGCACTCCATCAAGATCTATTGTCACTCCTTTCAGTCTACCTATTGGTAGGACTCTATACTGATTTGCTAGTTTTAATTGGACATTTGAGTATCCTAGTATTGGCTCTCCCATACATTTCCATGTCTTCTTTGGTAGCACATTCACTTTGGATCCTAGGTCTAGTATAATGTCTCCCATATTGAAATCCCCAATGTTATCATTTAGTCTAAATTCCCTACTTGTTCTTCTTCTTGTGTGTAGGTGGTTGACTATTTTTGGTTCTATCTTTTCTTTCATTTGCTTCTACATTTCTCTAGTATTTTTTGAAATATTTTCACAGATGAAGGATCACTTAATACTTTCACGCATGATTGCAAAAATCCTTTGATTGTACTTACTTGTCCCTTGGGCTGCATTCCGTTGGTATGATCTAGTGATAGAGGCATGTCATATTCTGGGGCTTCCTTGAATGGTTGTGCAGTTGAAGTTGACGTTGTGTCCTCCTTCTGAAATTCTTTCTAGCTTCCTTAAAGGTCTCCTTTTCTTTTGGCACGTCAAACTTCTTTCTTGGTTCAATGTTCTTCTTTACCCATTGGTTCTGTGTTGGTTCCTGTCAAACTACGTCAGTGCCTATTTTCATTCCTCCATGAGTGACTATATTGATGTTTCGTCCATCATCCCTTACTTCGACTGAAATCCACTGAACATTCTGATTGTTCTGGTTCCTCTTTTCCTGAATCTTTACTAGTATTTTTGGACATTCCTCTGTATCGTGGTCCAATGCATGGCAATACATACAAGTTGCTGGTGGAAGTGAAGATTCTCGTCCATAATGTCCCATTTGCTGACAATTGTGACATGTGACTGGTCCTCTACTCTAAAACCTCCTCTAACCCGTCCTCCTCCTCGGTAGATTGCTCAATCAACTCTCAGCGCGTTATACTGTGGTGCCTAATTTTACTGCACGGTATTTTACTAGGGATGTGTCGGGTTGTATTGCGGCACTTTATTGTATAGTTGTTGCGTAGTATTGTACTACTATTGCACAATATTATATGGAGGTGGGGCTTGATTGAACTGTGGCGCTGATTTCCCAGTCATCATTTCGACCTATACCCTGTATGCATCTGATGTTATTTCCCACATCAGTTCCATAGTTTTTCAATATTTGTCGTCGTGGCCCACTAACTTACAAAAGGTGCAATATGAATTATTTGGATCTGTCTGGTATTTCTACATCATCATGCAGTGATAAGGGTTGTGACCCAGTTTCTTGCATATTTCACACCATAATCCTCCTTGTGGTAGCGGATTTAGAATTTCAACTGCCATATACTGTGCGAATGTTGGGCATTCATTCTTGTGGAGTCCTTATGTCTTGTATGTGGTGCACCAAAAAACTTCTCATTTGTCCTTGTTCTTATTATGGTTCAAATGAAATGTTAGATTCTTCAAATCCTCCTTCAATTCCTCAATAGTTGGGTCCATCTGCTAGTACTGGTTCTCTTCCAGTTGCAAGGCTGCTTGCAGAGCCTCTGTCTACATCTGGAATTTATGTTGTCGTAAGGGATCTTTTAAGTGTGGGAGTAGTGAGTTGACAAACAGGTGTCAATGTTGCATCTCCGTCATAAGGTATTTTAGTTTTCCCTTTAGTCACTTGAATCTCTGGTCAATCTCCCATACAGACTCTCCTAGTTTTTGTCTTATCTCGATCATCTTGTCCATGTACTGATCCTCTGAGCTCGGCTTCTAGAACTCATTAATCAATAGCTTATTAATGTCTGCCAGTTTCCTTGTCATCCCAAGGGAACTGTTTGTATCTAGACTCATGTACCAGTCCATTGCATGGTCTCTTAGCGTAATCACTAGCTGCACGAGTTTGGTATCTTCATCAGTGATATTCTTTGCCTCCCAGATCTTTGTACAAATGAACAAATGATTCTCGGGGTCTTATGTTGCTTCTCCTCAAAATTTTGGTAATCTGATAGTGGGATCATGTCCTTCCATTCTGAATAATGAACTACTACCTCCTCCGTGCGGTGTATATACTTGACTAGTGTTGCCTGAACTGGCTCCTCCAGTTGTTTCTCCTAGTGTAGATCTGCTTCTTGCTGTCGAACTTCCTTTGAACTTCGGTTGTCTAAATGGTGGTGTTCTCTTTGGTGTATTAGTCACACATGGTTTTATGGGTTTCACACTCACATTAATATGGATAGGATGGTTTTCTTCTCCTCCCATTCTTGGGCCTCTCGTCTTCCTCTCATATGTTGCATGTAGGATTTCCTCAATCTACTCCACAGCCCGGAGATCCTCTACCTCTTCCTCATTGCTCACCAAGCCTTCCCTCATGGCTACGACTCTCTTCTTGGTATTCACCTTATATTGGTAGGTTACTCCACTACGCATCGTTCCTGATGATGCCAAGATCCACTTGAGATGGTTGTCATCCATCATGATCGGGTCCAAGGGTTTCTCCTCCTTCTTGCCTTTATCCTTACCTCCTTCCATTTATCCTCTCTCTATCAGTGTTTCCCCCATTCCCCCATGCACATAGGGAAGTTTAGTTGTTTGATTCCATTGTCATTACACCTTTGTTATATAGCAGTATATTAATAGAAGTATACAAGGATTGAATGTACCTTCCTCAAGGTCCACGTAGAAAATTTTTCTCTGCTGTGTTGTATGACTTCGTTGTGTCAACTGCAAATTCAGTGATGAAACTTGCCACAATATTGTCAAGCCAAAAGTCTACTGCGCAGGTGAATTTGTCGTTCACCTGTTGTAACTACTCAATCTGTACTGAAGTCCGATCTAGTTTTCGAATCTAGTTCGTTGCATGGTTATCCTTCAACCTTAGTATCCACTCATGTAGTAGATGCGAAAAATCACAGAAAAAGACTTCGTGTAAATCAGTAAACACGTATTTGTCCAGACATTTGCGAGGTGTGATTCTAGGGTTTCTATTGTCTTTATATGCAAACTATAGCTCTTTGGTTCTCAACCAGCCTTCAATTTCTACTTTTGTGGGTTTCCAAGGTCTCAACATTCCCTTCTAATGTCTCATTTATCTTCTTGCTTCGCTTGTTCTTTTCTCGTTCAATCTAACTCATCTACTCACTCCTCTTTTTTTCCTATTAACATGGCAACATAACCATTTGTTGGTTATCTACTCTCCTTTACCATCTAATTTATTGACCCAGGATTCATGTCTTTCAAGTTTCCAACAAAGCCTCTAAAACTATTGGCCCTCCTCGTAAACCCGAAGGCAACACAGTACACAGAGTGCACTGCGCAATCTCACCCGAGATAGCTTTAAATGGGTGGTTGTAAGACTCGGGTGTTTATAGCCTAGGATTGATTATGAGATAGGGGTTTATTAATCAGATCCATATACTACAAATCATGATTGCAATCTACTATTATTCACAGGTGAGTATTTATCTCTCGTGGTTTAATTCCCGAACAACACAATTGTATTTCATAACAATGTATTAACTCATTCATTAAGCATAAAAATTAACTGTTGAAAGTAAAAAAAGATATACATGGATTCATCACATTACAAAGATATTACCATGGTTCACCCCCTCCTAGGCTATGTCCACAAAGATTTGGCTCTTGGCTCTTTTATTATGGTAGTTTTGCATCTCCAACGTCGCGTGCTTACAATTCTCTCAGATGGGTAAGATCTGTATGAGGCGAACTAGATCGCACCAAGCTCCACACCCTGTGATCTAATCCTTGGATATTCCTTCTCTCCTATGTTCTTAGCTCAAAATCTTACAAAAATGGTTCATAACAGTATTACATAATGCATCAACTCGTACATATTGTGATGGAATATTACAAAAGCTTAACTAATACAAAAAGTGAACCAACCTCTATATGATACCTGTGTATCTATATTTTTATATATCGATCTCTTCAGCCATTTACAATGTATTACAAAAACCCTAACCCTACCAACATTAGGTCTTCCTCCCATGTGCACATGTTTTTCTTCCTCCAGTTGTCGCTTTCCTTGTGCACGCTTTCTTGCATGCGTGCCTGTTTTTCTTCCTCCAGTTGTTACTTCATTTTCAGCACACTTTCTTTCCCATGATAATCCTTCTTTCCACTTTGGCCTGGTACCAATAGTAGGTCTCACCCGAAGCATAGCCGAGACTTGTATGATGAAGGGAGTTATAAAAGATATCAAACCAGATCTACTTTTGTACTATTCAAATCCATTACTTTACCCATTAAATCCATATTTTGATAGCATTCAAGCATAAAGATGAAAAGACTAAGAAAATACATGGTAGATCTATAGATCCATTCATATAAGAGACACTCAATCATAAAATAATTTTTTGAGACCCAAAATCACACCATTTCATTAGAAGAAACAATAAAAATGACTTCATACATCTTATATCTCACAAATCAATTCTAAAAATACCTAGATATTCAATATGTTGTCTCACACGGTGAGATCTAACTCTTCAAGGTTCATTACAGACTCAAAACATACCACAAGTGAAACAACAGTACCAATTGAGACTTCTACAATAACTGGACATGACAAAAAGAACCCAAACCAATAGGATGACTGTAACAATAATCGACTAACCCACAACCAATAGTAGTAGTGACATTAATTCCCTTTACATTTCCCTTTTATTTATACTTGCGCAGGGTCGACAAAGTCAATTGACTAAATCAAATATGTTTTTCTCTACCCCTTGTATTTACTTTATCCACCCGTGGTATTTTCATATTTTGTCGATTTTTTATCTTCTAGTTGTCATGTGGTGCATTTGACTTTGTCCACCTCTTTATTTATCCTTATCATTTTATCAAAAAATGAAGGGCCCAACATATCACCCTTGTGGGAAATATTAGTAACCTGGAAAATTGCAGTTATCCCACTATCACGGGTTTTCTTCTTCTTATCCAACTATTTGGTGTGATATTTTCTTCCATTACACCACATAGCATTGTGACGTTTCACATTCATGTTGATATGTTAAAAGTGCATTGTCAAGAATTGATAACTATATGGACAAGATAATTTGAGGGACAAAAAACCACACAAAATGGGAATACAAATCTAAAAATCAACGGGAAATGATTATATTTCTATGTTTTGCACCATATGCTAGATCAATTTCCTTATATATCAAAAGTGTATCACTATCCAAATAATCTCTTATAATCAACTCTACCACCCCACTCCATGATAAGCTATGGTAAAATCCATTACATATTTCTATTCATATCTTCATCCAATCAATAATATTTTCCATATATTAATACATTGCATCCCACTCTTCACTACCTAGATGAAGAAATAAATGCACATCAATCAAGCTTAAAAATATATGTACTAATATATTGATTACAATAAAATCTAACATCTTTCACTTTTCTCCATCTACCTTTCCCCAACAACACCTCCCTTTCAAATTTGTTAGTGGAATTGGCATCCTAAAGGCGATTCACATTACTATCAGTAACTACTAGGGGAAAATAATCACTAAAATACATTGTGGAATGATATACCATATATCCTTGAACCATTGATGCCTCTATACATGATCGTTTTCTAACAAAATCCTTCAATTCCTTCAAGTGCCTCTCCACTAACCACATTGAGCTTGTGTGTACAAGTCCACACATTTCAATCTCCTCAACTAGGTGTATGAGCTAATGTTCTTATGAAATGAAAAAACTTGGAGGTAGATGCTTTTTCATTTCACACATTAAACAAGGAATATCTCTCTTTAAATACCCTATATCTTCTATATGGATATATTTAGATGAAAACCATCTAAAAGTGCAAATAAACCATGTGTCAACATAAAATTACACAATTCAAGTACATCCAATGTCAACAAGTTCTACAAGTAACATTTCAATTGTAACATTTTACTTGCCTCATGTACCTACCAAGATCATATATAGCATGCTTTATGTCATTGTCAAATTTATTTGGAAGAGAAAAAAGTAGAACATATTGTAACAAGGAAAGAAGCATTATCATCTAATTTTGATTATAGAAAACATCTATTGCTAACAAATTATACACACACACACACACACACACACACACACACACACACACACACACATATATACATGTGTGTTTGTGTGTTGTTGATGTTTGTAGAATCGGATAGGTACTTCCTCAAAGGTCTAAGTGTCTATACATATGGAAGTCGTCCAAATCCTTCTACCTTAGTAATTTACTTTAATTACAAGAATTATTAAAGTAAAGTTTTTTTATTAATTAGTTGAGTTTAATTTAATGAAATTATAAACTTATTAGCATTAGTGAATTAAATATTGATCTTTAATCTCGAGTGAGGTGAGATCTAACCTCAATTGTTAATAATTTTGGAGATTATAATTTATGGTTAGGTCATAACTCAGTATTATAAAAGCAAGGCTAGGGTGAAGGAGAAAGAGACCTTTTTAGAGAAAAGAAGGACTTTTTTCTCAAGATTAAATCACAAATGACTGTGATTCAAGGAGATATTGGATAGGTGGAGAATTACTTTCATCTATACATTAGTATATATCAAGTAGAAGAGAGAATAGGGGTATCCCCAAGAATATCTGACAAATCATAGCCACATCAGTTGAACAAAATTCTATGCACTTCACAGGTTAGTCAGGGTGCGTATGTACGTGGGATAAAATGCAAGAAAGTGTGTATGTACGTGGGTGATAGTGAGGACAGGCATGTACAAGTTATGAGAAGTCATTGTATGGGATTTTACAACCATAGTGGAGTTACTAGGGTTTCTAGGTATTGTTTATAGTTTTTTGTGTTTCTCTGTGGGTCATTTTCCCAAGTTTGGGATCCCTTGTAAGATTTGATATTATTATAATAATAATATGATTTGAAGGGAAGAATATCTTTGTTTATTTTGTATGATATTTGGTTTCCAGTATTTCTTTTGTTGTTTTTTTCAATTAATTATTCAAGAAAGTGCATTTTTTTTGTGAGCTACTAATTTGATTTATAGCAAGGAAATCACTAGAAATAAAATTACCTAGGTGTCAGGATTAGAAATTTAACACCTTTGTGGTCTTGTTGTGCCCCACAAATATACCATTCTTCCTTTAAGGCTCCATATTCATCCTCTTATCCACAGGAACATGGATATATATTTTACAATCAAAGATCTTGAAGTGTCCTATATTTAGCTTCACTCCTGAGACTGCCTCCTTCAAAGTCTTTTCCCCCAATATCCTTTGAGGTATCTAGTTCTGCACATATACTATCATGTTACATTTCTCTTCCTAAAGAAACATAGGAAGATCCCAATCATGTATCATAGCCTTGGAAAACTTGATGATGGACCTATTCTTTCTCTTCGCAACCCCATTTGTTTTAGGGTTGTATGAGACTTTTAACTCCCTCTTGATCCATGCTTCCTTGAAAAAATACTTGAAATCATTGGAGGTGTACTCCACACCATTATTTGACCTCAATTCCTTGATCCTTATCCATATATGGTTCAAATAGAGTTTTTACCCCACCAAAATCGCCTTTTTTTATTAATATATTAAGTATGTTTGAAGCAAAACTAGTGGGAAATTTAACCTTCTATATAACCCTCTTTTACAACATCACTCTCTTTCTCTATTAATGTAATGCACCTGGCCCCTAAATATTATTTTAAGGGGCGGGGAATCATAATTTCATTTTTTCTTAATCAATCAAACCCTCCTTTTGTGGTCTCTATCATGTTTTTCTTGTCCCAATCTCTCCAACCACTATCTCCGTTCTCAAAACCGAGCTCCGGACTAGAAGATATGTCCTTCCCAAGTTCTTTGGGTGTTTATTGGTCAAGGTCCACACATCTTTCACGTGGGTCCATATCATGCATATCATTCTGAGTTCTCTGAGATCCCAAAGCTTCCAACACTCCTAAATATATGGTGGAAATCCAACCATCCATAATCTGACGGTTGATCTCCCTCCACGTTAACACATACTCCTAAGGAATATTCAAAGTTCGGTGATTTGGTGTTGAGAGCCCCTTATTTTTCTATGCACAAGACCTTCCAGAGTCTTGAACTCTTGAAGTCTCGTAAACTCTCCATGTGGCTCCAGTCTTCGGGGATTTCGGTCTCTCTCTATAATACTACAACCCAAATCCTCTATAGTCCCAAAGTCCCAGAGTCCTGGAGTCCTAGTCAGCGTCAGGTTGACCATATATTACATCTGAGGGTCAAGGTTTATCCATGTAAACCCACAGATCTATGGCTCTTATTGCTTTTCAACTTCGGCATTCAGGGGTTTCATGGTGTAACTCTCACCTTACTCCCAGAGTAGGTCAAAGATTAATTGATCGAGGAGTAGATCCAACGGTCATGAGTGGTCCCAAATCTCCTTCAGATCGATGACCCTTGTCACTTCACGACTTCAGTATTCAGGATTTTGGACATGTAATTTTTGTATTTCTCCCGAAATGGTCAGCATCAAGATGGCCACAGCCTTGGCCCAATAAATGACACTTGGAAGAAAAAAAGAGTGACACATGGCCCAATCAACTAGTGCCACATGTCTAGTTCCATTTGACACCTAGGGTCTATGAAAACCACAAATCGAGGTGACACATGTTACACCTACAATGAGTCCATGTCACCTTAGGTGACGTTAATATACTAATTCACTCTGGCCTTCACCGCTCCGGTGATATTCTCTTTCATTCAAAAATTAAACCTCTCAGAGTAGGACTATGCCAGAGTACTTGACACCATATTCTCATTAGGCATGATATGAAAATCGAGAGGGATCCCTAAGAATCCATAGATCCATGGTCCACATTGCTTCGCAACTCCATCATTTGGGAGTTTGGCAATTGTGAATTTTAGCATCATGAAGCTTCAAGCTCCTGGAGCTCCAAAGCCATTAAGAACTAGCTCCTTTTAGACTAGCGCAGGGTTCCCAGACCCTGAACATATGGACCCTCTAATGAATCTTGGGATATAAGATCTAATATTAGTCGATATTTGGTTAAGGACGTGGGCGCAAGACTATGGTATCTTAGGCTACAGGTTTGAAGTAATCACCCTCCTAAATTCGTATAACTTTAAGTTATAGAACAAGGTGGGGTGATATCATGGAATTAACAAGATTGTGGCAACCCTCGGAAGTTTTCTCCAACTCTAGAACTATGAAGCAACTCCCTGGGGAAAACACCTCGAGGGTTCTTCTGACCGGCTCATAGGATAATATTGTTGCGTTAAATCCAATTAAGCACAATAGTTTACAGAAGGATAGTAGACACCATTATCATCTATTTCACATAAGGCACAATTTATCACATTTACAGATAATCAAATCATGCAATTCAATTCTAGTATACAGGGCATAAAAATAATTTTCTATTACAGTCAATCACCAACCGACTGATTGTGAGTGTTCGTCTTTCCACCCAACCATAGGCTCTGAGGAATTCATTCTTAGTGCTCTGGCCACCCCCATTCTAATCCATGATATCACTAGGGAACTTTCTGGCATCTCTCTTAGAGGTTCTCTCTCTCTATTTCACCACCTCTATGAAGTTTATCAGATGTTTCCTCAGCATCAAGCTCACAGTCTCTTGTTTGGGTTGTGTTCTCCTGTAAATTATCCAGTAACCATAACAGCGTAACAAGCTTTCAGTTCTTCTTCTCAGCTAGAGTGTCCCCTGCATTCTCTCCTCTTCTCTGTATATATATGCATGCCTTTCACATACACCCCTCCTTGGGGAAGGTTCCCCCTCCTATCATATTCCTTCTATCAGAAGGAAACTAAGGTCATCCTGGGTCTGCAGGACCCTTTGGTACTTCGGGCTGAAATTATTTAGCTAGATCATGCTTCCCTTCATGGGGCGGTTGATGGTTCAACCACTGGTCCTTTCTTCATTAACTGATTCCTCCTTGGAATCTAGAGGAGGTTTATTATTCCCAACAAAGGGGAATTCGAGGTCATTTGACATAAGGAAACCTCTCCATAGTTTTCCCATTTCTTTCCTCTAGTGATATCATGGCCAGTACTTCAAGGCTTCACCCCCAAAGTCAATCATTGGAATTTTAAACCAAAATACATTTACATTGTTCCCATGTCACAGCATGGTAATCATGATTAATGATTAATTACAAGTTGGGGGAAACGGGGGTGTTACAATCCCCTCCACCTTAAAGGAAAATTATCCTCAGTGTTCTTTCTCAGTAACAACTGTCATGCCTTTTCTCATTCAACAGCTTCATAAATATTGATCCTCTTCCTTAGTCAGGTTCTTTCCAGACTCTTGGCCTTCATTAGTTGAGCACTCAACACACCCTAAAATCCTTATGAAATTTTGTCACATTTTGGGTACCACTTGTTTTCTGCATTGTTTGAATCAATTTCACTTTGGAAAATGATTTATCTTTGTGTTGTTTTCATGACTCTTATTATCAAGTTAGTTTGTTTGAACTTGTTAACCCCATTTCTAAAAGAACTTAGCACCCAAATCGAGAATCGACAGCTAACATTGCACCTAACGTGCTCAAGTTCGGCGTCGAGGAAAATTCAAGCAAGTAAAGGAACCACACATATATAGAAATCGCTAAGAAATGATTCCCAATCGATGTCGATAGAAGGTAGGGTTGGTTTGCGTAAGTTATTTGCACAAATTTTCAAGATAAAGTCAATCCCCTTCAGCATGGACAAAATGAGGGAAGGATAGACATTGACAAAGGACATAAAGAAATCATCAATAGTCGATGACCGATGTGCTTTATCAGGGTCAGGGAAATCCAGAAAATTTAAAAAGCAATTGTTTTTTCTGCAAAAAGCATATTGTCGATCGTCGTTCTCCGATGTGTTTTCGGCATCAGGACTTTTTTGAGAGAGTCGATCTGAGAGCACCTTGGTAGGTTGATCGTCGATCGTCGATCCTTGATACTTTTCAACATCGACAAGATAGGATTGGGTTTTAGAATGTATAGCTTAAGGAAATCCCCGATTCTAATTAACACGAGAAAATGAAGTCACCGGTCTCAAATGCCACGTGTCTTTATCACATAAGGGGGTTGTATGGCCTATTTTCGTCCCGAGTCATTTAAGGTTTCCTGGGTCCCAGTCATGCCTCCTAGTCAGCATGGCCATGTCAACCCTGTAAGAAAAGATTGATCGACGTCGAAACTTTTGCAAGGAGATATCGACGAAAAAAAATGAAGCACAATCCTGACCCTCGATCCACCAACAAAACGAGCAAAACGATGGGATGTTTGCGGCATGAGATACGATCGGATTTGGAAATTTAATAGACCATTTAATGCCTGATCCCGCATTCTTTGATACCTCATGCACCAATGAGACAACAACAATTTGACATCACCGATAGACCACATTACCACCCGCGCCCGCACCGTTAACCCACGATGAATTTAGGTTTAAACATCTTTAAAGATCTGGTGGAAGATTTAATGAAATTACACTCATAACCCAAATTGAATGGTTGATGCAACAAGGTAATTTCATTCATGTTTAAATCTATAGAATGTTTTTGAATAAATTCATTCCACACACAAGTTGAATTAGCATCCGAAGGAGCAGATCGAACGTCTCGAGACTGTTCCGACCCTCTGATTATCAAAACCAGGTTTAACAAGCTACAAAGGTATGTATTCAAATTTTTCAATTTGTGGTCATAATATATGCATCCGATTTTCTTGCGTAATCTCTAAACTACATTCTAGTTGTAGGTAAGATGACGCCAAGAAATCCAACCACTTGATGCTCTCTAAGGGCACCCAAACTAAAAGAAGTTGAAACAGGCTAATTTTCCTCTCTAGGGACCGTGAGGCAGTTGGAGTACACTCCCAAGGTGGAGCCTGTTATTAAAACATCAACAAAGAAATACTTTGTCCAGCCTTCAGTCTTCGACAATATAGAAGCAAGAAATGGATCCAAATTAATGCTCCCACAATGGGGAGATCTCTTCAACAGTTTTAGTTGAGAAGAATACCCAGAGTATATCCCACACAGCCACCTGGACGTGAGGGCGCTCAATGACCAGGTGTTCCCAAACATCCGACGATTGTATTTACACATGGTGGAAAGAAGATCCCCATTTTCCCTTTCATAAAGGATATGAAATGACTCATCGATCATACAGATGGGCATAAGTTCTTGATCAATGATGAGAATGGAGAATGTGTCGGATTTTTCCTCTTGAAAGAAGTCTAGAAATACTACAAGCACAAGGACGCAGAGGAGCGGCTCAACATGGATTTTGTGGTAAAGTTCTGTGAATTCCATGACACCAGTTGGTTGATGGCCTCATGGTGGAAGTAAGACAATAATTTCACTAATCAGAGCAATGGATGGTATGGAACAATTAACCTGAGAGATCGATACATCTATTTCATGGCTCTCATCTATCGGTTATATGGAGAATAGGATTGCTCCAAGTTTTCAAAAGCATGGATGTTGTTGGCATACACAATGGCGATCTCTGGAAGTAACTTCAACTGGGGAGAGATAATCTCAAAACAATTAAGCATCTATGTACAGCAAGCTTAGATGTCGAAAGAAGGGGAGGTAACCACTTTCTACATGGCATCGTACCTACTTGATGTCATGTGTGTAAGGAACGTCTTTGCTAGAATGAGTTTAAGATGGAATTTTGTTGAGCTCTCGGTCCACGTCTACTTCATCATACTATGGGAGAAAAAGTGAAAGAAATCTTACACACTCATCTATGATGAATTCATCTCCTATATTCATTTTATTATTTTCAAGAAGGAATGCCCAAGATTATATGCGGTCGCCAAGAAAATGGTAGAAAAAGTAGGCCATTGGTATTTAGACGAATGATCAACCTACATCAAGATGTTCGAGGCCACTGGAGCACCACATATTCTATCGGATCATGTCCCAGACTAACTCGTTGTGGGATAAATCTTCTATCAGACTATCCTATAGGACTACAACACCACATTGGTCAAGGATAAGAAGCAGGGTTTCATACCCTACAGTTTTCATATAGTTTTTTATCTGGTGAAAGATATTGCTCAAGCCAAACAAGAAGGGTTGAGCCAACTTGAAATCAAGTTCCCGATAGGTTGATTCTATAAGCATGACCCTAAATGCCTAGTCCTCCAACATGATTTGCAGGTATCATCCTATTGGCCATATGCTCATGATAAGTTTGAGGACAAAATTTTCATAGAATGTGCCCAGGACTGGAGTGAGGTGGTGCAGAGGATGTCCAACCCAAACATGACTAGGTTCAAGGCCATCAGGATGGAAGAAGATGTGGAAACAATAGAGCAGTCAGCTCAAGAGGCCCTCAAATCCATGGAATAAATTAGAGTGACGGAGACAACAGAGGCATAGAGAAGGGGATTTCTCTTGCTAGAAGGGGCACAAAGAATCATAGATCAATTGAAAAATGACCTTGATCTGATGGAAATGACAAGGATTCTCACTAATGACCCAATCGAAAGCTGAGCGGAACCAAGTGGCCTAGATCCGATGCATATTGAAGAAATCAATGGGTCAAAAAACCCTGAAGTGCCACCATCATAGATCAGATCACTAGAGGAAATTTCAACCCAGCCCAAGATATAAAGGACATCAGGGAGAACAAGTGTACCAAATTACTTGTTCGATTTGATAACCATCTACAATGATGAGGAGAGTTCAATGGTTTCCCTGGTCACTCCAGTGCAGATTACATAAGAGAAAGAACCTGAGAGAGAATCCACCCCAGATCACGATGCTCCAATTTAGATTCATCCACAAATCAATCTTGAGGTGGAAAGTGCCTTAGAAACCAAGCCACGTGACATACCAGGAACCCCAATGGACAACTAGAAGGATGATTTAAGAGTGGGTGAATAAGAAGAATACATTCCACAAGAAGAAATTGACATTTCAACAACTGATCATCAAGTAAGTACTGAACCACCCAATGAGAAATAACCAGATGTCAGTCCATCGAGACATACAGAAGAGGTGCAAGAACCCACCCTTGAACAAATATACATAGTTGGGATCCAGGGAAACACTCTAACTTGGAGAGAAAAACAAATCCCCAAACTTGTTGATGAGGTTGTCGATATACAAGAAATCTCCTATGATCAAAAGAGGAAAGCCATCATGAAGAGAACCACTAAGAAGATGAGGCTTACGGTGGACAGTTTGATCCTTGTCACCACAGAGGAGAAATTGATTAGCACAGAGCAAGCCAAGATGTATGAGCTTATTGGCGTAGGGATGGTGATCACAGATGCCACCCTAAATAGAGAAAGGGTATATGAAGAGGAGTTGGCTACTGCGCTAAAGGAGCTAGAGCATCTGCACCATTTGGTGAAATACTATCAGGACTCCACACAGGCCATGGTGTTTTTGAGAAGTGAGTTCCAAGATGCCTACAACAAATTCACAAATGAACGACACCTTTTCACTGTAGGGATAGATGACTTCCAAGAAGACACTCTTGTGGCACTAGGGACCTGAAAAGATGTGGAAATATGGTACGATAATGCCCACCAAGTAGTGGAAAGAATTGATTACATCATCATGGTTCAAAAGGACCGAGACACTAAAGAGCACATCATTTAGGTGCTAAGGGACAACAACATAGATCAGATAAGGAAGGTGGTCGAATACTAGGTTAAAATGGCCCAAGAACCTCAGTGGGAGATTCAAGAAATATGGGTCAATTGCTAAAGGAGCTAGGTCAAGATCAATCAGGAGATGAAAGACTTCAGTCTCCCAAAATTCGGCTCACCCGAGAATTTTGTCGACTTGCATGACATAGTCAAACAACATGCAGAACAAGAATCAGCATGAACTACAGAGATATAAAAGGTGGCAAACATGGTGCCAGGACAAGTACAATAGTTCATGTAGCACCCGATCAAGGCTCGGACAAAATTGCAACAGTTAAGTGCCAAGATAGTCAAGTATCAGGAATGGGAAGTAGAAGTAAAGCAGATCCTTTCAGCCCGGATGGACCAAAATAGATTCTTGTATCCCAACACATGCGAAGAAATCTTCGTCAAATGGTCGTAGTATGAGAAGAGTCATTCACTTCAGTGAAACCATTCAATGACTCTTAGAAGACGGAAAGATGGAAGCGCCATGTGGCAATGTTTTGTTTTACTTAGCTTTCACTTTCGATAGTTATTTTTAGTTAATGATTTGTTACAAACAAGAGGATATACCTTTTAGAAAAGGTCAATGGTTTTGGCAAAGACCCTCATTTTTGTAGTTGTAAAGATCTATTTTTTATCCATAATTTTGGCCGTCATGATGATGTAATGATGATGGGGTACTCAGGCTCTTCATTAGAACTTTATCCTGAGAAAAGTTACCTTTATTTCTTTCCAGAAATCATAGTTTTGAGGAAGGTTCACAGGCTGTCAATATATTTGCCTGCAAGAATGCATGATTCTTGCAGGCTGCCTTAAGGCAGGGTGCGAGAAGTTTGCACTGTGTCTAACTGTTAGGGTGCGAACTCTTTCTAAAGAAGGGAAAAAGATAAATTCTCAAACCTTCTAGAAGGGAATCTTCTAGAAGGA
This sequence comes from Picea mariana, assembly GCA_032191745.1. Lineage (NCBI taxonomy): Eukaryota > Viridiplantae > Streptophyta > Pinopsida > Pinales > Pinaceae > Picea > Picea mariana. Next base: position 236,413 of record JASDQU010101487.1, read on the forward strand.
TGAGATGGCATTCGAATGGTTATCTAAGTACTGGCTTTCCTGATATTTTGGGATCATTCCTATCCAAGTAACTAATCTATTCTCTCTTATATATTGAGGGATTCTCATGGAAAAAGTTGGAAGCAAACTAACAAGAGATTTATTGGAGAATTAGTGGAAGATTATGTGAAGGACTGATGCTACAGTAGCTAAGAACTCCAGCAAGGTTATCAAAAGTGATTGATCTTCTTCATGCAAGTGAGCAAGTGTGTGTGTCAGAGCTAAGGGTCATTGAAAGGAGGTTTGCAACATCAAGGCTCAGGTTGTAATCTTTGATTTCAATCAATATAATACAGTAATATGTCTCTTTCCCATAAAGCTAATGTCACTTTATTGTATAACTCCTTGATCATATACATAGATTAACTGTTGAATATATTGAGTTGTCTTCACTTCGATTGGTTTGTATTGTTGTGGTCTTGACGACACAAGATCATTGGAGCGAATATGGAACAACAAAGACCTAAGGAAGCGATCATAAGGTATGTTCATGATTCTTGCCTCTTAGTTCATTCAATAGTTGAAAACTAGGGAAAGAGTATTATTCTGTCTTGCTTTGTTCTAGATCCAGGTGGATTTAGGGAGATCGGTTTGTGTCTGCACTTACGGATTTATCCAATAACACTATTTCCGAACTACCTTAATTGAGAAGTCTTGTTTAGGATCGAAGACAAACTTTTGTTTTTCATCAAAGGCATGTGTGATTGGATTTGAGGAGGAACTACCTCCGACTTTGTTTCATGAATGGATGTTGTAATGAGTAAGAGTTTTTGAATCTATTGATAAGTTAGTTGATTCAATATTTTTTTTGTAGTTCTTGTTCTTAATGATGGAAAGAAATTTTTTTTGTTAATGTGTGATTAATGGTTAGAGCTAAGGAAACTATTTTTCTTTCCATCATATTATTGCATGTCTGTTTTCTTTTGATAATTGTATCCCAGTCAATAATTGAAATACCATCAAGTTGAGGTATTAGTACTAGGCTTGTCACAATTGTAAAAAAAAATTGTCTGCATGCTTGAGCACAAGGGTTAGCCCAAGATCACCCTTTTTCAGTAGTTAATATTGTCCCCTTTTACCCAGCTAGTTTATACCAGCACCCATCTTTTTATCAGACCCATATAACAAGAGAAAATACAAAAAGAGAACATTTAAACTGAAGGAGGAACTTTCATAAGAAGATATCATGTCAATCACTACGTAAATCCCATCAATTATTTGGCCATATCGATAGATATGGAGAACCATTCCACTATCAAACAATGCAGAGTCTAATCGGGCCTCAGTGCAAGGTTTGGTTCCTGTTGTTCATTAAAAGGGATTTAGGACCCCTCAACAACTACCTACCTTCAAAATTCTTGGACAATACACATATTAATCACAATTTTCATGCGAAAACATTTGTTGTTGTGCAAAATTCAAGAGGAAAATGTCATAATATAGCACAATAATTATCTGTGCAGTTCATGGATTTTCATCCACATGGATGTATTATTCTCTTGGATTACTTTTTTTTCCCTGAACATACCCATTGTGTGCATGATCCAAATCAATAGTTTACAAGGATGATCAAAGTCTCCTCTTCCTTGCGGTCACTCACACTCCAAGCCCAGGCTCATGCATCCCCTTCTCTGCTATAAAGTTCCTCGGGTGATCCTTCTTGCCTTGCCAAGGCATTCTTGCATAGGAATATTTCTAGAGACTTCATTGAGCCTTACATTCAAGGCGTCCCTCAGACCTACTCTGTCGAGGCATCCCTCTGGCTTGTGTTACCACATCACAGCATGTTCTATGGCAATCGTGACTTACCACAAGGTTTTCATGTCTCAACAGTTTCCATATGTCACGCTTTCTATATTTGACATCCTTCATCTGTCCTCCATGGACAAATCCTTTTCTTCTCACCTATATCACAAGTATACAGAAATTTATGAGATATCATCAAATTTTAATTTCATAATTTTATTGCAAATCTATCACCCACAAATTTTTCCCATTCCACATTTAGTTTTAGATATGTTCCACACTTGAAACATATTCACAAGCATGGGACATTACTTCCCATAGTAGTTTGGCTCAGCAGGTAATTGGTCTTCCTTATGGGATTACAATACTGCCATATCCAAGACCCTTCTCTTCTTGCCACTTCAACATTCTCAGCAAAACAAATTGTTAGTTTTCATGCACTTTGTATTTTCAAAACTATGCATACTAATAGTCCAAGTTATTTTCATATATTCAAGTATACAAAGAAAAAGGAAGTATCATTATTTATGTATTCCTCCCTTCAACATACTAAATTTTCCAAATGCAGTTCAAATATCAAATGTCTTTAATCAATGTGCCAATATTCATGGCCACATTCACACCTAATGAACCCTTGCATTGTTTTCAAGTTTGCCACACTTTATGACAAGCACTTTGCCATGGTGTGTTGGAGTTTAACCAACCTCTTCACCATAGGTCTTGTTAGCACAGGGGCAGACCCAGGGTGCAATGCTCAAGAGTGCACCAACAAATCCCAAACTACCAGCCCTTTCGGCAACACTTGCAAAGCAAATGAAGTCTCACCCGAGGTAGAGGCAGGGGTGGTTGCAAGACTCGGGTGTTTGCAACCTTAGCTAGGACACAGATCTGTGATTATCTTTCTTACAACACACTTAGCATCAGTTATTCCTTAACATATATTCATTAATATACTTCGCAGAAGTCACAAAGCATCGCAAGGAATACTTATACTAAGAATGATTCAGTACTTATTCATGGAAATATAGGTTAGATTTAACAGATCAAGCACTAAGCATCTCATATATCAAATATAATGTTCATTCTTTCATCAACATCACAGAGCATGACTAGATCTACTTAACCACATCAAGAACTTAGCCAAGAAAGAGATAAATAAGTAAGAGCAAAGCACAAAACACTATACACACAGTTACCATGGTTCACCCCCACCCTGGGGCTATGTCCACAAAGTCTTCTTTATCCTATGTTGGTCAAGTAGTTACAACATAGAGATTTAACGACCCTTACTTTGCACAGGACAGAAGATCTACACAGCTCACTAGATCCTTCTTCCTTGCTCTTCAGCATCAGACTATAACAACCTGCACTTATCTCTCTGATCTCATGCACAGAGCACTCTAAGATACATCTGATCACACAGATCCCATTACTAGCACTAAGCTTTCATTCATACATCACACATATGTACTACATTACTATCTCTCTTATCTTACTATCTATATTGCTTGTTTATAGATTACAAAATGGGCCTAAACGTGGGTAAACCCATGGTACGACATCCCTTTCCCGTTTACAACAACCCAAAACCCTAAAATGGACCCCAAAATAGGTCTTTCTTCCTTATTTTATGCTTCGTGTTGCGCTCCTTCCTTAGCAAGCTGTCGCAGTCCCAAAAGTGGTCAAGTAAGAAAAAGTACTCTTCAAAACTTGGTCAAGGGCTAATAGGCCCCCAACACTCACCTGTGACTCATCCCAAGTCACTCAGGTCTGACCAAATCTACTTTGAACACCTCAAGCTTGGCTCGAGCGGCTTCGACCTGCTGCAGTGCGACAACCTCTTGTTCAGTAAATTCCTAGAGTACTGTGTCATTGAGAGGTCCTTCCAGGCGTTGTTCTGCAGTGATGACACCCTACTCGAGTTGAGCTCCCTGGCTTTCAAGTTCAGTGAATAGTTGGCATGCCTTCTCTTGGAGTGGTTGTAGTCATTGAGAGACATCCATTAATTTACTTTGCAGTGTGTGTACTTGTTGTTGGGTTGTGCATTGCTCTGTGAACCTCTTCATTCTTTCAACTGGGGTCATGGACTTCAGCTGCGCTTGTAGCACATCTGCATGCTTCTTTGCTTCATGGAGTCGTGCCTCCAATGTCTGCAATTCTAGATTCTTTGTGAGGGTTTCATAGGTCTGGGCACTTCTAGTGCTTAGTTTCCTAAATTCTGAAGCCAAAGTTTTTAATCGGTTGACTACGCTTCGAGCAGTGGCTTCTCTTAGATATCTTATCTCTTTGGGTGTCTTAGGCAGGGTGTGGAGCTCCAGATCCATGATGCACTCTTGAAGTTGATGGATTACTTCTTCCAGTTGGGTCACCTGTTGTGGAAGATGATCTTCTATCTTCACTTCTATGATTGTCATAGAGCACAGTGCCTTGTGAAATCTTTCTTGTGTTTCAAGTTGCTCTGCTAGCAACTGGTCCTTTCTCTGTGGTAACTGGGCTTTTTCCTCCTCCCATTTCGCTTATAAGTCAAGTTGCTCATGTTCTGCCTTTCTCCATCTCTCTTCATGTGTGCTTTGTGCTTGCACCAAAGCCTAGGTGGCTTTCGCTATGTCTTCTTGAGCTCGTCGAAGGTGAGCTTCGACTTTCTCAGTGATCTAGCATAACTGTGTGGGCTCATCACCTGTTCCTGATATTTCCACTGTTAACAGTGTCGTAGAAGATGCTTGGCTAGACTGAAGTGCCTTCTGCACTTCTTTGAATTCACCCATGATCCGGTGGAATAGTTCCTTCTGCTTTGCTTCTTGCTTTTCCATGAGCTCTAATGAGACATCATTCAGCGCAGAAATTAAGAAGTCAAAATCATCCAGGGTAAGCATAGTCTTAAGCATGGTCCAGGTGGCCTTAGTTTTCTTTCTATATGAGGGCCTCGGTGGGGTAATATTACTTTTCTTGGAGGGATCTACCTCGTCCCTAGGTAGGGTAACCTCACCTTTGCTCTGTTCAACTTCTGTGCCCCCTAGTTCTTCATTGTCACCTCCCTTCATAGGTGAGAGCGAAGTAGTCTTCATGGATGTGTTGTGTATATCTTGAACTTCCACATCCTTCTTAGTCTTGCATGGTTCTGGTGTATCTGCCATAGCTTCATGGATATCTACGTCGGACATCTCTGTGGGGTTTGCTACAACAAGGAGGTCTGTTGACCATTCCTTGGTAATATCCTCCAGGTCATCTTTTGTCAGCTTGTAATATGACTGGAGTTGTTGTTTGTGCTTGTCTACATGCATATGATGTAGGTGAAGTGACGATATGTGTTGAATTTCATCAAAGGTCGAAACCTATGAAGAGTGCTAGATGTAATGCATGGTGTAGACTGAATGGAATTCCTCAACTTAATGTAGTACACATGGAAGACAGCATTGGACTGCCATTGTTTTTTCATGTCACTGGAGTACCACAACATACAGAACTTCGCGACCAAGGGTTCGAAGGGTTTGATCTCCAAAAACATGGCTCCCTCGAGTAGTTCCCACGCGATGAAGGTGATGAGTATCAGCAACCATCTAAAGTGTAACTCATACCCTTGGTCCTGCACTTGTCTACAGTCAATATCTAACTGATTTATGATGTATTTCACCTAGTTCATTTGTAGACCCTTCGTGCACTTCCCTATGAGGTCAACTACAAATCTGGTCACATGTGTAGGTCTATTTTTTCGAACTAACTTGCCTGCGATCAGTTGGAAACCAAAGCGTACTACTGCATTCTCAATGGAGGCTACCTTGTAACATCACATTCCTTTCTCCAGATCACCCTATGTGTCTTTTATTCATTGAGCGAGAGCACGATCTGTGGTCTTTCCAGGGTAAAAGTCCCGTGGGTCAGGGCCCTGCATGCTTAGCCCAGTGATCCGATTGATCAGAATCGGATCCATGGTGATGCGCCAATCCAACCATAGCTATCCTCCGTGGTAGCAGGACAACAATAGTCGAACATAGGCATTTACTTCCTAATGCCTCCCGAAATGTGGAATATTCATTACATTGAGGAGGGTTGACTGCACAAGGTTATGGGTCCATTGTTGTGGCACAATCTTGGGGTTCTTTCCTTTTGTAATAGTCAAATACTTGTGTGGGGATATCATATTGTATACCTTGTGATATCCAAGGTTAAAATCACTGAATTTTAGTGAGGTGAGCTTCTCCTGGTCAACATGAACTGCGCGCACCCCTTTTATGAGGTACGCAGTGACTACAACATAGTCGAAGTCTCTGGGTACAGAGGCTCGATGCAATGGTCCAATTAGTGGTGGGATATATTTAGTCAAGATGCTTGGGATCATCTTCATAGTGGCAAAGTCATTTCTGAGCTTAGATCGTCTTTCCAAAGGTGGTCGGGACGGTCATGCTCGAGCAGTGGAAGTGGAAGTTGGCAGTACGCCCAAGGATGATTCCTGTACACCTATAGACATTTCACGTTCTGACATGACTCTCTCATCCATTAAATCAATTAGAACTTATTCAACAATTTTCTCAGCAGCGTTGAGCTCGTTCAACATACAAACTTGGGTCAGTTGGCTCGAGTGCAAAAGGAATTCAAAGATGATAGTGAATAGTAAGGCAATGATCTCAAGGCAAGTAAATCTCAGGGTTCGTGCTCAGATTCTCAATTAGAAAAAATTATTCTCAGTGCGTGGTAACTCCGTTCTATCCATTCTGGTACTATCCAATGATCTAGTGGTAACCCATAACTGTTTTTCAATTCGTTCAGAGTGGCAGTCGAACGGGTATATTGGTTCCAATGGCTATATTGCTTCGTCGTGGCGAAGTACTCTATGTTGTTGTTCTGATATCTCGGCGAAGCTCCCATTCTGCAATTCTTCTTGCTGTGAAGTGTCCTCTAGAACCTCTTGTAACCTTACAGTATTAGCCCTTTTCTTTCTTAACTTCCTAGCCTTCTTCCCAGTGAGTTTCATCTCAGTAAGGCTTTTACCATTCTAATGTTTATATTCTATGGTCTTAGTTACTTCGCGTAGGGGAAAATGTTTCTTAGGGTTCCTTGATAATAATTCTTATGTATCAAAACTAGGTAACTCAATCTTCTGTGTATCCTCAGGTGTTCTCTTAGCTTTGACATCGGAGGTACTAATATTAAATATCTGCAATCTTCTCTTATGTTCTTCAATCAAGTGCGCGATCCTTCTAGTCATAGAGTCTTTTAACTCTTGCTTCTTATGTTCCAACACTTTCTCTTCTTCTCTTCATCTAGCCTATTCTCTATCAATCCAGGGTTTTTCTATGAGCATGGTAAACGGGGCGCTGTATTCAACAAATTTATTGATCTCAAAGTCTTCCTCTGTCGAAGTTCCATTGATATTCATAGGTATCCGGGTGAGCCTTCCACATAGGTTTACTAGCTTTCCTCTAAATAAACTTGTTCCTCCTAGGGAAGGGATCATGGCAGGCTTTCCTATAGCTTCCAAATTTCTTTCTGGCATAATGCTCACTTGTGCTTCTTCATCAAGAGTATAGTCAATGTCAAAGTCCCCTATTATTGCTTAGATTTTCTCCTTTTCTTTGAAGATCTCCGATAGCCTAACATGTCGGTGGTCATTCAAGGTATCTCTCATCTGTAGCAATATCTTTTCTGATTCCTTCTGGGTTTCTTCTATAATCTTGGTCTCTTGATCTCCCTCAGGGTTTGGTTGTTCCATATTCAGTTTCTCAAGCCTAGAAATCATTCTAAGGCAATCCAATACTTCATGGTCCATATCCTTACAATAGAGGCAACTAGGTCTTCTCCCAGGGCATTCTTTAGCAAGATGTCCTGGTCATCTGCAACTATAACAGAGGGTTAATCCTCTCATCCATTTAGATTTTCCCCAACTGCTTTTGTACTACGCACCAAGATCATGGTGGCTAACCTGCAAAAAACTTTTTCTAGGAACCTGCATCCACTTATTAGTCCAGACATTCTTTCGATGCATAGGTATAACATATATATCGCTATACTTATCCGATCTATTCATATCAAACTTTCTATCATCTATTAATGCCCTAGTTTTGAAGCTAGGACAGAATCTATCAAACATACCTAGATCCATGCTTTAGAAACAAAAAATTTCACTTATCTTACTTCTGCAAAACACAGAGCTTCCAGACCTAAAAATTTTAACTATTCTTACCTTTATTGAGGCATAGATCTTACAAATCTTACCTTTTTCTTCGCAAATCTGACTTCTTTTCTTCAGATATGACCTCTCGTTCATTATTGTAGCATGATTGTACTTCCTACTATAGGCTAATCATGATCCCAAATTAGTACATATGAAACTATGAGTTTCTCTTGAATGCACCCAAGTATTCTTCCTTCATTAGTAACCAGGGTGCCAACACTCATGGCCACCCAAATTTGTTTTTCTTTAACACCTATACAATTTAAGTAAAATATTGGAAGGTCCTCCTTCCTTAATGGAAAATCCATTGTCTTCCCTTTATGCAAACATGCATTTCCTCAAGGCAATTCCATGCAATGTGCTAACTATGAGCACCTTTATTCCTAATATCCCTAGATTGGTCATTGTACCCATGGTACTCTTTGTTCATTCATTTCTTGCAAGAATTATAACTCATCCTTGACTAGCATAGAGTTCCTCTCTCTATTGTCCAGATTCTTCTTTCCTAAATCATACCTCGCTTGGCTAGCAATAGCATACAACAACCACTCACAATTATTTGCATATATTTAAGATAATGAAATATTTTCATAAGGGATTCTTACCAAATTCCTTCATGCCTTATTCCACGTAGGTATGGAAATTTTTATACCTTCCCTAGCTGCTAGCACCCTTCTCTGATATTACCTCATCAAAGGTGCTTTATGGGGACTTTTAAAGTCCCTTCAAAAATATTTTAACAACAACCTTCTCATAGTCATCTTTTGCTTGAGGTTGTCTATCATTGGAAACTATCTTTCTCAACAGCTCCAATTCCTTTCTACACATGTCATACATCGTAAATATATTAGTTTTTATGTAAAATACAAATGCATGTATCATAGCATTCAAATCAATAAAACATTTCTCAGATATTTCCTAGCATATCTTTATGCACTTCATTTCATTATCTTTAATGTTTCCATGAGTGAAACACAAACAATTCTCAATCATTTCTAGATTCATACAATCATCATCACTATGATGTCAAAACACTTACTTTTATTAGTAAATCAATCTCTCATACCATAGAAATACAATATCCAAGTTCCTCCAGCTCATGCAAATTGACCTGTAGTTTTTTGCAAGATAAGAAGGAAAAGATAAGAGGGAATGCCACTAGATTAGTGAGGGTTTGAATCTTAATTAGTTATATGGTTCTTTATATTCATTACGGTACTTTTCTTAGGGTTCACAACAAATATAGGATAACAACAAATTCACAAAGGAAACCAAGCCAAACCTAGGGAAAATTTACTAATCTCCTTTGGCAAGCTAATTAACACAAATGTTGGAAATGAAATAGAGGGGAAATGGACATACCTCACTTTAAATAAAGCTCCTTTAGGTACTAAACCTACTTGGAATGAAGATGATAGTTGTGAAAATCCTCCAAGAGAGTGTTCTACCTCTCGAATAACCTTTCGAGTGAAACTACAAATGAAACTCAATATCGCAACAAAATAGACTTGTACCTGATCTCCAATACAATGTAATATATAACACTAGAACTACCATACAAAATAATGTAGCAATGAAGTACTCAATGGTTACACAATTACCCTCATAATGGTGATACTTCCATTAATCTATCTATGATGGAACCTCCCTTTAGATATTAGGGTTGAATCATCCAAGGTGTTGGAGGGAACTAAGACAATGAAGATGCCCTAGGACCAAATGACAAGCCTTTAAGGTTGGATCCAAGCTGACATCAAGATATCCTTGTAGAGGTTTCGGAGATGATAGGTGCATGAAACCCAAGAGTATGGAAGTGGGGTTAGGAAGCTAGATCAATATTTGACGTAAATCCAACCAATGAGCCATTAATTTGAGTCATGGTATTTTCCAAGGAATCCTTGGTTCACTTGGCACCAGAAGGTCATGAAGGGTTAAGGAATATTTGACCAAGTATACCCCAATTTAGCCACCCAAAATGAAGCATCCAAAGAAACTATGGGCCTTTTAAGGGTATCAAAGCCAAGAACCGATCCCACAGAGTAAGTGAGTGCCCCAAAGGGTATAACATATCCAATCTGGTGACCAATTTTGAAAAGAGGAAGGAGGAAGGAAATAAGGGATTCTACCTAAGCACTATAGATCCCTAATAGGTTGCACATATAAGGTAATGGGGCTTGAGGAATGTGATCCAATAATAAGAATAGTATATAAGTCTCAATGTCATCACTGGGTAGGTCATGCATGGATACAACACAGAATTAGGCCAAACCCCAACACCTCTATTGGTTAGGTGTATGTGAGTACTAAAGTGTAAAATGTATTTACCATGGAGGATTTTATTAGAAATAATTTCACCATGGAGGTTACTCACCACTTCCTCCAAACATGGAACCCTTTGTTGTTCCTAACCAAGTTTGTATTACAATTATCCCCTATGTAACCAAGTAAACATACAACCACCTACCTCATGCATAACACATGATGAATGCATTCCCTACATGCAACAACTTGAAGAAAGAATCATCCCCCTCCTATGTCAGGGGAGTGGATTTGCACCTTATATTATTTATAGACTTGAGAGAATCTCTTAAGAGACCTTTCCCTCCTCAACCACTTTATAAAGCTTAAATTATAGCCTTACCTCAAAGTCCTCCTCCTTTGGATATTTACATACCTCCACCCAAACAGTGTGAGGGACATGAAATTCCCTCTCCCTACTAGTCAAGCCAACTTTCACTCCCTCTCCTGAGAGAAGTACTTATGCAACGAATCCTAAAGATCTAGATAATGACCCTTTCCGTAGTTCACACAAGTGGTGTAAGTATCATAATTGCAACACCCACAACACAAATGAATGTCAATCCTTTCAAAGGAAGCAATATTCTTATTCCAATCAAGGCTCATGATATTCCCCGATCCAATTTTCTACCTAACAATGATGCATTACCAATAAAAAAGGTACTACATCTCAACCTGAAGGGGTCAAGGAACTCTTCCCTCATCCCACTCCTTCTACACAACCCTGGAATTTTAGTCCAACTGAGTTATTTTCCAAGGCCTCAATACCTTTACTTATCACGGATTAACCAAGCCCATTCATTTAAATATGCTTATTTATTCATTCTACATTTTCAATATGTACTTGTTCCCACAAGTGCTCTTCTAAAGTTTACAACTCTGCTAAACAATTTAGATTTATTAGGGTGAGAAAAGTGGTCCTCCATTTCTCCTTCTTTGTGTATGCAATCTATGTATTGTGATGTTCCTGCTCTTTTCCTTGAGCATCCTTGGTTAGGCTCACCGTAAGCCTTAGGATACATCATCATTCTTTAATAGAAAACTTTTTGTTCATAATGATTCATGAACCTGTGAATTCTACACATTACCATTCAATTATCAGAATGGTCAACATTCATTTCTCAGCATTTATGTGAATTCTACACATTACCACTCAATTCTCAGCATTCATTAAGGTTGTGACTTTGTTATCTCGACAGAGTCTTCACACAATTACTCCACAAGGAACTCCTTCAGCATGCAACTTCCTTATTGCATATCCTTCACTATATGTGATGGCCTCAACCTTGAGTTAGCTTCAGTTGCTTACCAAATATTCCATAAGGAATATAAACATGCATCTTTGTTATGCCTCCTGAATATTTATCCACACATATTCCTTGTTTTGTAATAATACATCCATGATGCACTTAACCACATGCATAATCATAAATCATTTAACTCATGATTGTTCACAATTGTTCTCATGCAATCCTCAAAGGCATACTCATGTTGCCTTTTATCATGAAAACAAAGCATACTTTCTCATTTACTCTTTTATTTGTTTATACTATCCCTTCCTGAGGAAATGAAACACGTTCCCCTCAAGCTATCATTCAAAATCAAACTTCCATGACTCTTCAAAATAGATTCGGCCATGCATCCATGGTATTCATTCAATTTTGGAAAGTGCAATTATTACCTTACATTTCACTCATTTAGGAAGTTTCATTGCGCCTTTAGTATACATATTCTCATACATCATATATATGCATCACTTGCACATTTAATATTCTTCATATCTACTTGGTATTAATATCATTCTTCATATCAAGAAACCTCGCATTGCATCAAATTCATGCACTCAAGCATATACAAACATAGATAAACATTCATCATGCAATCTCATTGCATGTACCCCTTTCCATGTCCTTCATGGACATATCAAACTTCTAGATCCTTCTCCCAAGGATATTATTACCATTCTCATGACAATTTCCATAGAGATACTCAACATTGAGCTTCCCTCTTGGTTGGGAACTTGCAATCATTCACTTGACATCCACTTGGCAGTTTAACGGACATAGTCATAACTATGTTTTGCTTTCTACACGATAACAGCTAGCAAGAAAACACTCTTGCCTCAACTTCCATGAAAACATTTCCCACTCATAAATAGAGTCTGGGAAATTATAACCATGCCCAAGATAACAAAACAACCAATCTAGCTTCCAACTGGTCTTGAGCAGCAGACCTTCCAATCAAGGAAATCATTTTCTAGATTCCCCTCACTAGGGTCCAACTATATCTATATGGCTACTATCCACCACTGGATGTCAATATGACCCATTGGGCATCTAGAAGTGCCCCAACACTTCCTTTCATTAACCATTTTACCTCATTTATAATAAATTTTTAATGTCTAATAACATTTGGACTATTTCCTTAAATCCCAAATACAATTTCGAAGTATGTTACTTAGTAACTATTTTAATACAGAACTCCAGAGTATCTTAAGACCATAATCAGTCTTAACCATTACACCTAGAACACTTTCTTTTGTTCAGCAAAAGCCAGGGGTGTAGGTCACTCTCCTCCTCCCACAGTAATTCTGGTAGATTAGTTCCCTATCCACCAAGAAAGGGAGGTTGTTGTGATTTCTCACTCAATCACTCCATATTTATACAACTATGTTTATAAGCTTGATTATAAAAAACCCTTCCCATCAATTCATGTACCCAGAAACAAAATGTGCTTCTCAGTTCCCTTTGAAACCCAAGAGTTGCACATGATTTCCCTTTTCAAAGAATGGTCATCAAAACCATTCCTCTTACATAGCCACATCCTTAAGTTAATAGGGATACACACTCCCCTATCATAACTATGAGCCTTTGAAATGGCTCTTGTCACTTCACTTCTACCTTCATGAAGGTTGTTCTCAATCTATAAGGTTCCTTTTTAATTCCTTACTAGGTTATTCTAGCAACAATTTTCATTCATTATAGGTCAAGTAAATTGAACTTACCACTTCCATCAATACTCTGATCATGAGGGATCATACACATATACAAGGTTTAATCCTTCATTAAATCAACAATTATTACTGCTACAGATCCTTTCGATCCATTCATGTCCAAGTCTTGCTACTAGTGCCTATCAGCCTAATCCCAATCATGTGGATTGGCTATCGTTTCCCAAAATAAATGGTGGCCTTCTTCAGCCACAACCTAGCATGATTCAATCTCATTGGGTAAAATCCCAACTAAATTTTAATCTACATCCTTCAATGAACTTATGTAGATAACTTCCATACAACAGTGATACTCTCAGCAAGCTCATGTTAGCCTTTGTAAACTAGTCTTTCGACTGTTCTCCAACCCATACATACCTGTGTATGAATAATTATATACTAGAAAGGGTAGGTTAGTATGCCATTTCCCCTAAATTTTTTCTAATAATAGTTTTATGTGACTTGTGCATGAGCCAAGGAAGACCAAGTGTTTTTTCCATGCTCTGATACCAATTTGTAACACACCTGACCCCTAAATACTCTTTTAAGGGGTGGGGAATCATAATTTTGTTTTCCCTTAATTAATAAAACCCTCCTTTCGGGGTCTCTATCACGTTCTTCTCATTCCAAGCTCTCCAAGCACTGTCTCCATGCTCAAAACCAAGCTCCAGACTAGAAGATATGTCCTTCCCAAGTTCTTCGAGTGTTTATTGCTCAAGGGCCACGCGGCTTCCACATGGGTCCATCTCATACATATCATCCTGAGTTCTCTGACACCATGGAGCTTCCAACACTCCTAAATCTATGGAAAAAATCAAACCAACCATAATCTGATGGCTGATCTCCCTCCACATTAACGCATACACCTAAGGAATATCCAGCGTTCGGTGCTTCGATGATGAGAAGCCCTTCTCTGTCTATGCACGAGACCTTACGGAATCTCAAAATCTCGAAGTATCATAAACTTGCCACATGGCTCTAGCCTTAGGGACTTTTTGTCTCTCTCTATAATACTACACCCCAAATCCTCTGGAGTCCTAGTCAGTGTCGGGTTGACCATAGCCTAGATATGACATTCAGGGTTTATCCACGTAGACCCACAAATATACGGCTCCTATCACTTCACAAATTCAATGTTCAGGGGTTTCATGGTGTGACCCTCACCTTACTCCCAGAGTAGGTCAAAGCTTAATTGATTGAGGAGTAGATTCAATGGTCACGAGTGGTCCCAAAGTTTCTCAAGATTGATAGCCCTTGTCGCTTTGCGACTTCGGTATTCGGGATTTTGGCCATGTAATTTTCGTATTTCTCCTGAAATAGACGACACTTGGCAGAAGAACAAGGAGACACATGGCCTGATCAACTAGTGCCACATGTGCAGTTCCATTTGACACCTGGGGTCTGTGAAAACCACAAATCAGGGTGACACGTGTTACACCTCCGATGAGTCCATGTCACATATTTTAGTCAAATAAAATTGTTATCCCCTATCCTAGGGATAACTAAGGAGATCATGTCTCGAGGCCCACAGGTCCTAGACATGGAGTGGCGAGAGACGAATGACTTGAGAATGGACCCGGAGGGCCCATATTTTACCCAGTGTAGCCCAATTATCAGCAGCAATGGTATCCATCCCACCGGCCTGGTCCTAAAGTAGCAGTAAGTCTTGCTCCATGAGGTAATGAGTTTGGGTATCATGGTATGTGTCACTCTGGTTATTGAAGCACTTGAATATGTTGCACTGAATTCTCCTTTATTTCATAATGTTTGCTTGGAAATTATGCTCTTTAAATTGTTCATACCTAGGAGGGTGACATGATTCCCTAGTAAGTTGGTCTCCCTTTAGGATGGGTTGCCACTAGGTGGGTCTATGAAAGTTCATCGTCCAATCCCTCCATACTTACCACTTTCCATATTTAATCCTCTCATTTTCCCCAACCTTGGTTCGGGCATTGGATTTGCCACACTAGGAAGGGTTGTACCTTGCCTTGTGGGAAGAAGGGGATAAAGGCCCAAAGGGTAAAGGTAGATGGAAAGAGTTAAAAGACAAAATGAAACCTTTGAGATGTTTCACTCAGGGATTCCCAAGAAAACAATAAAAATATTCTCAATAAGAAAAGGGGACCCATAAGATAAATCAAAACTCATGGTACTAGTTGGTGGATGGGAGGTCTCATCATGAGACGACCTATTAGGACCATAGGCATGTAGCGGTATGACACTACCATATATCCAGTCACCAAACTAGAGTAGTGTCTCTTGGTGGCATAGCCAAGATAAAGGGGGTCTCATCATGAACCATCTTTCTCATCTTCGTGAAATACTTGTGGGTAACATTGTCACCTCTTATCAACAAGCCAGGATAGTGTCCCTCAACTCTTCCCTTTAAGCATGAAATAAAAAGACCAAAATCAACAAAATTAAGAATAAAAGGAATTGAGTGGGCTAGGAAACAATGGCATCCATGATAACAGGCATCTCTCCCTCTACCAAGGCACCCATGGGTAAGATCTACATTTCCCTGTTATCACTGCACCTTGTGCCCAAACACTTCCCCAATGCCACTTCACACACACTTGCATGAACTAGATTGGTTCTCACCTGGGAAACACCCCAAACTTAAGGAGGATTCTCCCAATAAGACATCCTCATACCTTCTTCAATCCTGAATTGTTAAACTTCATAACGTCTTTGAGCATTTCTCTAGGTAAAAGTGGGTTTGATGCACATGTTTGGGTAATTTGATTATTATATGTGATTGACATTGTTATGATCCCTGTGACTTATGAACCCCTGGAGGGCATACTTGTTGTTGTTGTAGGACTTTTCCCTTTGGAAAGGTACATATGGGGGAATGATTAGCTCAGACCTCCATGGGGCTGAAATCCCATAGATGGGTGTTGTGACCCCAACTAGGCGCAAAGAGATACCAGAGACTTGCACCAAGAAGAAAGAAGGGAGTTGCACCAGGGACACCCTGACAGACCTAGACCCAGGGGGATCTTGTCTTTCCACCAGGACATTGACCTTTGGGAGTGCATGAGGTCACCTTTGTGACCCTAGACGTCATCCACAGTTACAGTTTTCATTTTTTAGGGAAATTATGTGCTATTTGGCACGTGTGGCAACATTCAAGGCCTTTGGAGGCCAAACGTTCTACATGTGATTCCTAAGGTTCCACCCTAGGGGCCTAACATCACCCTAGAAGGGCATGATGTCACCCTTGGATATGATATTAGGGTTTAATTAACTTCATTTATGTATAAATTGGATTTTGATGTAATTTGGCCATGTCGACCTTTTTATGACCTAATTTTAATTAAAAGTCATTGAAACTGTATAAATAGACATAAAATACTCTCATTTTTTCCATCATTAGTCATCACACAAGTAGTGTGGTCTGAAACTTGTGCCCTTTTTGGGGGTTATTGGCTGAAATTCTAGCTGCACTTTCTCTTGGAGGCTAAATTTTGCAACTTGGATCATTTCTTGGTGAAGTACTTGGTATTCTAGGGTTTTATGGATTGATTATTTTTGGTGATGTAATTAAATCTGAAATTCTTCATTCATTTTGAATGGTTTATGGTAAATTTACTTATTCATGTTAAAGATTATGAAATTGCTTGCTTGACAAACCCTAGGAGTAAAGGACTTAATTTGCTACTTCTTTACTCTTCATTTGCTAGACCTTGCTAAGAAGATTTTGACCTAGGTAAAATTTTAGAGCCCTAAATAATATCACTTTATAAGTCGTTGTCTAGTCAATCGTTGCTTCAAGTATCTTTCAATAGTCTAAGAAAGGGAGATTTTCCTAGAGCCTAAAATTTCTTACACTCGAGCAAGTTTATCCTTAGGGTCTTATCCTTAGGTAAATATAATCATTGTGTCATTTCTTCCAAGAGGAAACTGTCATCTATAGACTATATTCCCCTATAAGGTCACTAGTCTACTCACTTTAGTGATTGATTGTTAAAAAAAAATATCAAACTATCTTCCTTGAAACATTACTACCTTCTACTAAACTAAACTAGACTAATTCATTGACTAACTTGTTGTTGTTGCAAAATATTGCTACAACCATCTAACAGCAGCAAATTTATCTCAAAAGTGACATTAAAAGCTAATTACACATTGCCAATTTTGCTTCTAACAAGTAGTTATCATTTTGCCAATTTAAAGTTATATTTCCTTATCTTTTTCAAGAAAATTCAAGGCATAATTATTATGGTTGTTACAAAATACTTATTGCTATTGTAAATAATTACCTTGCCACAATTTTATATCAGCTTACTTATTTTTTAAAGGTTCATGGTATTATGAAGCACTAACATCATTTGGTACTTAGAAGTTGCCATTTTTTTCTATTTGTTGTCTTGTTCTGGGAAGGTACACCTTATTTACCTTTTTGCTTCATCTCTATAGACACAAAGAACCTTTAACTTGAGTGACCTGTGAGACGGGGGACTTTCTTGTACCTTTTACCTTAGCCTTCTCAAACCCTTAGGTGACTGGGGACGTCTCCCCCGGGGTACTGTGACATACTCCTAAATAGAAAGGGATTTTCTATTAAGGTGACAATGATAGGTCACTCCCTGTTATGCCAATCTTCCATCGACCTGCCTTGGTCTTTGGGAAAGTACAGATTGTGCGATAACATTTTAGCGATGTTTTTGGGTAACATCGAGTCAATTTTCCTTGTACAACACTTTTTTGGTAAGCCTTTATCCAAATCCTTCATTTCACAAAGCTTACCTAGTGACTCCATTGAGGGTGATTCCCTCTTTTCCCTTTGATGATCCCTAGAAGGATTATCTAGCAACTCCACTAATGAAAAATCCAACCATGGCCTCTCAATGGGACCCAAGAAATTAAAACCCTTAGATATGAATAAAATTATGGGTTACCCTTGACAAATTCCTCTAAGGTATGAAAATTGGCTCCCTAGATTCACTGGTAATGATGGGGTTATAGCCAAAGATCATATGGATAATTTTTGGGCTTTCTTTCAACACCACCCTATCAATGATGATGCTGAAGATTCGGCGATGAAAATAATAGGAAATGGTAAGACAGTATCCCTAATGCCAGCATTACATCTATGGACCAATTAGAAGAAACCTTTCTCAAAAAATGGAATATTAAAATAGAAGATATCAACATGCTAATAAAAAAACTTAATAACGTAAAGAAGAATGAGAATGAAACTGTTAGGGAATTTCATGGCAGATTTAGGGGGCTAGTACAACAAATCTCAGCAAGCTATCACCTATCAAACAACTTTCGTCTCTTTCTTTACACCAAATCCTTTATAGGACAAATAGGTTTCCCTATCAGAGATAAATCTCCTAAAACAATTCAAGAAATTTATGACATGGCTACTAAAATCGAAACCAACATCTTCTCATCCAAGGAAGAACAATCCTTTGTTGCATAAATCGAGGTTGATGGACCCAAAGCTACCCCAAATATTCCCAATAGAGTGACCTCCCTTGAGACCTTTTTTTAAAAAAAACCTAAAGGTTTGGAGCAAGACATCGATCAACAAGAGGTCAAGGAGAGGGATCTTGATGAAGGTTATCAATCCCATGAGAAAGAACAAGAATTACTCATGCTTCTACTAAGTATAATGAATACTTGGTTGAAGAGTGAGAGCCTGAAGATGTAGGGGAAAATCATGAGGGCACTAATTCTTGCTCCTCCATTTGATGAAGTTATCCAAGCCTTTGATGCTCCTGCACAGGAAGAAGTAAGTAATGTAAGTTGTTTCCCTTTCCAAGATTTTGATGATTCCATATTTTATGATTTGGAAAGCAAAGAAGTGTTAGAGGAGCCCTTGGATTGTTTAATCCCTTCATGTTATGATAAAGATAATTGCATGGTTAATAATATTTATGAATTCATACATGTCGGGAAATGTAAATGGGATGTGATTAGGTATGATGGAGATCCCATTTATGACATTGAGGGTCATTTCCAAATGTTTCCTTTACAACTATCATATGAGGTTACTAATGATTCTGACATATGGCAACTAGGAGATGATATAGTTACAGACACTTTCAAAACACCCAAGGATGACATAGTTCTATGTTTTCCTGATGATTTTCAGTCATACCTTAAGGATTTTGATCAGTATTCCTTTGAGCATTTGAATTTATTATATGAATAAAATTATCAACCACAGTTGTGCTCAGATCTTGATAAGAGTAAGGATGCTTCTTGTCTAAAGAAAGATACTTGTGACAAGAGTTTCCAGCCTCCTTCGATTACTTTACCTCACTATGTCACCAAGGGTGTAGTTGGGAAAAATGTCCCTTGTCTTGAGTTTTCTCCGAGGAAAAGAATTCTTTTAGAATTCAAGGGTAGGTTGAATACCTTAAGAAGAAGTTTATTATCTCAGTCTTTCATCCTTCCATTAGGAAATTGTCGATCATCCTCTAGGTTCTTACTAGTCCCTTCCCAGACCTCAGGATGTGAAAAAATACAAGGTAGCCAACCTTTATATTCTTTGGGTCATTCTTTTGAGCCTTTGATTTTTCATGATCCCTTTTTGAGATGGATTGAGCACTTTCCTAGAAGTGTGACTTGGCACAATTTTGTCTCTCCCTCCTACCTCCATGAGCTAGACTTTACAATTTCTGATGATGTAATACATGTTCTAACTCATGTTATTTTTGTTCTTAACTCGTGATTGTTTTGGTTTATGATGAAGAATAGAGGCGGGTCTTATGAAATATTTCTAGGATGGTTTCATTGGTTATTTGATTACACCTAGCATTCAACCAATATGTAAGTAGAGGTAGATAGTCATGTGCATCCATTGTGTATACCATTGCATTTCATGTTAGCATAATTGTAATTTCATTTTTCATATTGTATTTCTCCATTATGCATGCTTACTTTATATCACATATGAACAAGGGGTGATATCAACACCCTAAGGATTACTGATGCATTTTATTGAAATCTAGCAAGCACGGTTCATACCAGATATGTTGAGGTTCTCATGCACTCTACAATGAGTACATGTCCCCGAATTGGATCCAGATGCTATCCCCTATCCTAGGGATAACTAAGGATATCATGTCTCAAGGCCCACGAGTCCTGGACATGGAGTTTCAAGAGCCAGATGACATGAGCATGGCCTAGGAGGGGCCATATTTTACCTAGTACAACCCAATTATCAACACCAGTGGTATCCATCACACCAACCTCGTCCTGAAGTAGCAGTAAGTCTTGCTCCATGAGGTAATGAGTCTGGGTATCATGGTATGTGTCACTCTGATTATTGAAGCACTTGAATATGTTGCATGGAATTCTCCTTCATTTCATAATGTTTTCTAGGAAATTATGCTCTTTAACTTGTTCATAACTGGGAGGGTGACATGATGCCCTAGTTAATTGGTCTCCCTTTAGGATGGTTTTCCATTGGTTCGGTCCATGAAATTTCATCGTCCATTCCCTCCATATTTATCACTTTTCATCTTTAATCCTCTCATTTTCCTCCACCTTGGTTCAGCCATTGGGTTTTCCACACTAGGAAGGGTTGTACCTTGCCTTATGGGAAGAAAGGGGTAAAGGCACAGAGGGTAAAGGTAGATCGAAAGAGTTAAAATAAAAAATGAAACCTTTGATATGCTTCACCCAGGGATTCCCAAGAAAGCAAAAAACTCTTCTCAGTAAGAAAAGGAAACCCATAAGATAAATCAAAACTCAAGGTACTAGTTGGTGGATGGGAGGTCTCATCATGATTCGGCATGTTAGTACCATGGGCATGTAGCGGTATGAAACTACCATCTATCTGGTCACCAAACTAGGGTAGTGGCTCTTGGTGGCATAGCCAAGATAAAGCGGGTCTCATCACAAGCCAACCTTCTCATCTCTCTGAAATGTTTATGGGTAATGCTATCACCTCTGGTCACCAAGCCAGGAAAGTGTCCCCTAGAACTTCCCTTGAAGCATGAAAGAAAAATACCAAAACCAATAAAACTAAGAATAAAAGGCATTGAATGGGATAGGAAACAATGGCATCCATGATAAGGTGCATCTCTTCCTCTACAAAAGAACCCACAGGTAAGATATACATTTCCATGTTATCACTTCACCCTATGCCCAAACACTTCTCCCACACCACTTTACACACACTTACATGACCTACATTGTTTCTAACCTAGGAAACACCCCAAACTTAAGGAGGATTAGCCCAATAATACATCCTCAGACCTTCTCCAAACGTGACTTGTTAAAGTGCATAACATCTCTGATCATTTGTCTGGGTAAAAGGGGGTTTGATGCACATGTTTGGGTAATTTGATTATTAGATGTGACTGACATTGCTATGATCTTCGTGGCTTATGAAACCCTGGATGACATACTTGTTGTTTTTGTAGGACTTTTCCCAGTGAACAAGTACATATGGGGGAATGATTAGCTTGGACCTATATGGGGTTGAAAGCCCATAGATGGACGTTGTGACCCAAACTAGGGGTAGAGACATATATGATACTTGCACTAGGAATAAAGAAGGGTGTTGCACCAGGGACACCTCGGAAAACCTAAACCTCGAGGGATCTTGTCTTTCCACCTAGATGTTGACCTTTGGGAGCCCATGATATCACCTTTGTGAAACTAGACGTCATCAACAGTCATGCTTTGAATTTGTTAGGGCAGTTGTGTGCTAGTTGGCATGTCTGGCAACATTCAGAGCCTTTGGAGGCCAAACATTTTGCATGTGGGGCCTAATGTTCCACCCTAGGGGCCTAACATCACCCTTGAAGATGATTTTAGGGTTTGATTAACTTCATTTATGTAAAAAATGGATTTTTGATGTAATTTGGGCATGTCGGCATTTTTATGACCTAATTGTAATTAAAGGTCATTGAAACTATATAAATAGAGAGAAAATATTCTCAATTTTTTCATCATCACTCATCACACAAGTTGTGTGGTCTGAAATTTGTGCCCTTTTGGGGGGTTATTGGCTGACATTCTAGGCACACTTTCTCTTGGAGGCTAAATTTTGCAACTTGGATCATTTCTTGGTGAAGTTACTTGGCATTCTAGGGTTTTATGGCTTGATTTTTCTTGGTGAAGTAAGTAAATATACAATTCTTCATTTGTTTTGAATGCTTTATGGTAAATTTTCTCATTCATGTTAAGATTATGAAATTTCTTGCTTGACAAACCCTAGGAGTAAAGGACTTAATTTGCTACTTCTTTACTCTTAATTTTCTAAACTTTTCTAAGAAGATTTTCACCTAGGTAAACTTATGGAGCCCTAAATACTAGCACTTTAGAAGTCATTATATATTCAATCATTGCTACAAGTATCTTTCAATAGTCTAAAGAGGGATATTTTGCTAGAGCCTAAAATTGCTTTCACTCTAGCAAGTTTATCCTTAGGGTTTCAATGTTTGAGGCCTTGAAGAGCCAACACCTCCTCCATCCATCTCTTATCCTTAGGTAAATATAATCATTTTGTCATTTCTTCCAAGATAAAATCATCATCTATAGACTCCATTACCCTATAAAGGCACTAGTATACTCACTATAGTGATTGATTGATCAAAACAACTCTCAAACTATCTTCCTTGAAATATTCACTAACTTCTACTAACCTTAAACTATACCAATTCATTGACTAACTTGCTGTTGTTGCAAAATATTTCTGCAACCATCTAACAACATCAAATTTATCTTAAAAGTGACATTAAAATATTATTAGATATTGCCAATTTTGTTTCTGACAAGTAGCTATCATTTTGCCAATTTAAAGTTATATTTCCTTGTCTTTTTCAAGCAAATTCAAGGAATAATTATTGTGGTTGTTACAAAATAATTATTGTTGTTGTAAATAATTACTTTACTGCAAATTTATATCAGCTTACTTATTTTTTAAAGGTTCATGGTCTTATGAAGTAATAACATCATTTGGTACTTGGAAGTTGCAATTTTTTCTATTTGTTGTCTTGTTCTAGGCAGGTACACCTTATTTACCTTTTTTATTCATCTCTATAAACACAAAGAACCTTTAACTTGAGTGACCTGTGAGAGGGGGGGACTTTCTTGTACCTTTTACCTTATCCTTCCCAAACCCTGAGGTAACTAGGGATGTCTCCCCTTGGGTACTGTGACATACTCATAAATAGAAAGATGTTTCCTATTAAGGTGACAATGATATGCCACTCCCTGTTACGCCAATCTTTTCCTCGAACGACACTTTTTCGGTAAGCCTTATCCAAAGCCTTTACTTCACAAAGCTACCCGATGACTCCACTAAGGGTGATTCCCTCTTTTCCCTTTGATGATCCCTAGAAGGATTATCTTGTGACTCCACTAATGAAAAATCCAACCATGGCCTCTCAATGGGACCCAGGAAATTTTAAACCCTTAGATATGAAAAAAAATTCTAGGTTACCCTCGAGAAATGCCTTCGAGGTATGAAAATTGGCTCCCTAGATTCACTAGTAATGGTGGGGTTATAGCCGAAGATCATATGGATAATTTTTTGGATTTCTTTCAACTCCAACCTACCAGTGATGATGTTGAATATTTAGCGATGAAACTTTTCTCTGCCAATCTTCATGGCAATGCTAGGAAATGATATGATAGTCTCCCTGATACCAACATTACATCTATGGACCAATTATAAGAAACCTTTCTCAAAATATGGAATATTAAAATAGAATATATCAACATGCTAATAAACAAACTTAATAACATAAAGAATAATGATAATGAAATTTTTTGGGAATTTCAAGATAGATTTAGGGGGCTAGTGCAATAGATCCCAGCAAGCTATCACCCATCACACAACTTTATTCTCTTTATTTACACCAAAGCCTTTACAGGACAAATAGGTTTCCCCATCAGAGATAAAGCTCCTAGAACAATCCAAGAAGTTTATGAGATGGCTACTGGAATCAAAACCAACATCTCCTCAACCAAGGAAGAACAATCCTTTGTTCCAAAAATCGATGTTAATGGACCCAAAGATACCCCAGATATTCCCAATGGAGTGACCTCCCTTGAGATCTCTGTTAAAAAAAACTTGAAAGGTTTGGAGCAAGACATTGATCAAAAAGAGGTCGAGGAGAGGATATTGATGAAGGTTATCAATCCCATGGGAAAGAAAAGGAATTTACTCATGCTTATACTAAGGATAATGAAGACATGATTGAAGAGTGAGAGCCTAAATATGTAGGGGAAAATCATGAGGATGAGGCACTAATGCTTGATCCTCCATTTGATGAAGTTATCCAACACTTTGAAGCTACTGCACGGGAAGAAGTAAGTACGGTAAGTTGTTTCCCTTTCCAAGATTTTGATGATGCCATACTTTGTGATTTGGAAAGAAAAGAAGTGTTAGAGGAGCCCTTGGATGCTTTAAGGCCTTTGTGTTATGATAAATATAATGACACTACCATCTATCTGGTCACCAAACCAGGGTAGTGGCTCTTGGTTGCACAGCCAAGAGAAAGGGGGTCTCATCATGATCCATCCTTCTCATCTCCGTGAAATTCTTGTGTGTAACGCTATCACCTCTGGTCACCAAGATAGGAAAGTGTCCCCCAAAACTTCCCTTGAATCATGAAAGAAAAATACCAAAAGCAATAAAACTAAGAATAAAAGGCATTGAATAGGATAGGAAACAATGGAATCCATGATAAGGTGTATCTCTCCCTCTACAAAGGCACCCACATGTAAGATATAAATTTCCCCATTATCACTTCACCCTATGCCCAAACACTTCCCCCACACCACTTCACACACACTTACATGACCTACATTGGTTCTAACCTAGGAAACACCCCAAACTTAAGGAGGATTAGCCCAATAAGACATCCTCAGACCTTCTCCAAACCTGACTTGTTAAAGTGCATAACGTCTTTGAGCATTTGTCTAGGTAAAAGGGGGTTTGACGTACATGTCTGGGTAATTTGATTATTATATGTGATTGGCATTGCTATGGTCCTCATGGATTATGAACCCCTGGAGGGCATACTTTTTGTTGTTGTCGGACTTTTCCTAGTGGACAGGTACATATTGGGGAATGATTAGTGTTGTGCTGCTTACATGTTTAGTATAATGCACTCATTAATTATCAATCCAGGATTCGTAATCAATAGAGTTACAAGACACCAGTAAGAAAGGTAATTTCTAATGTCATGAGTATAGAACTAAGCTAGATTATGCATGCTGGAAACAAATCAAAATAGCAAACTACAATGCACTTTGGTTGTCTTTCACAAAGAGGCTATCTACTCCATTATGGCACATGCAAGTATGAGATGGAGTTGGTTTGACAGATCAAATCTGTTATCTGACCCAGAAAACTAACTATGCAATCCACACTTCTAAAAGGGAAATCACACATCAATCATCAAGACATAGCATGGGTAGTTCAATAGTCAATATAATGAGTATGTTGTGGTTCACAATGTTGTTGTGGACTTCACTAGTTCTCCTTCAAATATGTCTAACTACTAATGCCAACATTCATGTCTATGAAACAAAATCAAATTCATAAAAACAGAGAAAATGCAAAAACAGAGCAAGTAAAGATCTCTAAGCAATAATATAATGGAAATCCTAGTTTAAGTTGTACTGCTATCATCTAACAGAGTTAAAGCTTCAGCTAATTTAACATTTACACTACTGAAAACAAATGCTAATGATAATCTATGAAGATGTTGACCTTTGTTGGGAGGTGGGCCCTTGCCACTTCAACAGGTCAGCTACTGAAGTCTACAGTAAGCTTGTCTTCAATCCACACATCATTCTCACTCAAATCTCAAAACAAAACATCAAACTTTTGTTAACAACTCAACTCATATTCAATCATAGACAATCAAGACATGGAGATAAATGGCGTTCTTCTATTAGTCTTCACTCAGAATATGTTCTGTAGTATCACACGCTACCTCACATGTTGGTGATATGCTAACTCTCCTACACTTCCACCATCCTTGCCATGGCTATTTAACAGTGTTAGTCGTGAAACAAAAGGAGGTGAAGTGATTTGCAAATCAGTCAAATGTTTAAATTTAATTATTTGATTACATCTTTTAGCTTCATCCTCAGGACACGAAGTGCATGAGGATGAGGCAATCAACAAACTATTCTAACATAGCCTTGCTAAAGAAAGTAAACATCCACCAATTGTCTTAGGCAATCTGGAGCTAAACTTAGTACATTCAGCTCTCTATATTGGTACCAGATCGTGACAGGTAGATGGTACCAGATCAAAATAGTGCGTGAATGGTGGTACCGAATCACAACAGTCCACGGCCATTGGTACCGGATCGCAACAAATGAGATTTTAGTACCGGGTGTGTTTGGTATCAGATTCAGACAGTGGCAGTCTTGGTGCACAAGTATCGAATAGCTGAGATTATACAGGAAGGCTGGATTTATCTAGAGTTCAAAGATTATACATGGCAAATTGAAGCATTAGTACATGAAATATTTAATTCCTTAGCTCAATAAACCACAAGATGCATGAATTAACCATACTTTACCTTATGACCTTATCACTGGCTAATGGTAGCGTTCTTGTCATTCACCCAAGATTTAGGTAAGCCAAAAAGGTATAGATGAAGAGTATAATAGGGTAATGGGGATGTCAATTTCAGGTCTCAGCATTCCCCCATGCCAAAATCATTGCATGTCCTCATGCAATGGAAAACAAACCCAAAATATTTTCAAAACTTGAGACTGTGTTCTTTACTTTGGTGGATCAATGATGTTGATGGTTGAAGCCTCTTCTTTCAGCTCCCTTTTTATGAACCTAATGTATTGTAGGAGTCATAGTACCTTCTTGAGCTTGTTAGAAGTCTCTTCATGGTCATGTTGAAGTTGTTGGTTGGTTGCTTTCAATTGCTCAGTTTCCTTTTTGATATACCTATCCAATAGTTGGTATTCCTTCACTTCTTGTTTGAGTTCCTGATTTTTTTTTTGTAGTTCCCCAATCTTCTTCTTCATTTGTTCTTTTGTCAAGGTCTTTGTTGACTCCATCATTACTGGTTGGATGCATTCCCTTTCATCGACTTCCTCCCTCATCCCACATAAAGTAATAATGGCTTGTTCCTCGGTCAAACTAGGGATGTCATCTTGGACTGATAAATCTTCAGAAAGGGAGGTAAGATAGATTGGATCTTCCTGTGTATGAGGACTGATGATTGCTTTTCCCTTCTTTGCCATGCTCCTCATGGTTCTTTTACAAGGAGGTACAGGATCAAGGGTGCTCATAGGCTTCCTTTTCTTCTTTTCTAACTGTGAAATGGTGACAGGGGATTGTGCCATAGACTGTTTACTTTTAGTTTTTGAGCTATGCTTCCCTTTCTTCATCATTTTTATCTGATGGCCCTTTTTCTCAACTGCCACTGTTGAAGTCTCCTCTACTAATTTGTTTTTACCTTTTGATTTGAAGCTTTTAAAAGTTTTATTGACTGTGGAAGAGGGCCCTACTTTTTCATGTTGGCTCACTGCCCTAGATGATGATGGAGTTGTCTTATCCTTCTTGCCCTTTTTCTTTTGAGGTTCCTTATTTTTCTTTGGAGCATGTTGGGTTTCCTCCACAGGTTTGTTTTCTGTGGGAAGGGGTTGAGTGATAAGGGTTTTCCAACTAATCCTTTGTTTCCTAAGTTCATGTAATACTAGCATTTTAATGAGACCTTGATGGTAAATGCTAGTCTTCTCAGTTTTGGATATGGATTTAACACCTCTTACCATTTTGTTCAAACTCATCCATAGAAAATATGGGAAATCAATTTCAAGTCCTCCTTCAAAATGTAATAGAATCCTAAGATGATATATGAAGGTCACAGCATACCTACCCTCACAAGTGACGAATCATTGAAGACTAGTAATCATTGGATGATACTCTTCCTTGATATAGCTACTAGGGATCCCTTTTTTCCAGTCAGGGTGCTGATGATCTTCTTTCAAGAATCATTGGCACATTTCCTTGTTGATTCCTACACCTTTGAAGTATTTGGATCCTCTGTTAGGTAATCCTGTGACCTCCCTTAAGGTTGCTTCATTGATTGTCAGTTGTAGATTGCCTATATGTGCAATCTCTCCATTATAACCCTGAATAAATTTGTGAGATATCTTCTCATGCCAGCCTGTGAATTTTTCCAGAAATGGCATCCATCCANAGGTAATCCTGTGACCTCCCTTAAGGTTGCTTCATTGATTGTCAGTTGTAGATTGCCTATATGTGCAATCTCTCCATTATAACCCTGAATAAATTTGTGAGATATCTTCTCATGCCAGCCTGTGAATTTTTCCAGAAATGGCATCCATCCTGATCTAGCATATTTTTCTTGACATAATTGGAACTCCTCAGTTTCCCTATAAATTTGGAAGACCGGTTTGTGTCTACTAACGACCATCGTTATAGGTGAGAAAAGGATCGGGTTGTAGCACAAGGGTTTAGTCAATTGATGAGGGTAAGGGTTTGGTATCGAAGAGGAGTAGGCTTGGGGCTGGAGAAAGCTCACAACAAGGGGAATATGGTGATGGTGTTGATAATGTGAATGATAAGCTTAAGTAAGGATGCCGCAAGGAAAATTTATGACCAGGTGAGGCTTATCTGGATGGCTTCACCACCCAGATAAGCCATTTCATTTCTACCCATTACTGTAATGACAAGGACAAGACGTTGGGTATCAAAGCATCATTTTGGGATAGGTGATTGGACTTTTGGGTGGTGAATTTGATGTTGGATCATGGTTCATGACTTAAGATAGGTTCATGAATTGCTCAAGGATGAAATATATTCGTGGCTTATCATTACTAGACACGCTTCACATCTTGATGTGATTTTGCCCTTAACCATGTTCGAACGCTATGAAAGGATTGATTAAGTTTAGGCATATGGGTATGAGGGATAGGTGCATGGTTTTAATACTAAGGTCATAAGATCTAGTATATATTTTCATACTTATTGTAGTTTTATGAGCATAGGAAAATAAATACCATGTTACCTTTTCTTTTATCTTTGTATGATCAATACCCATAGCAT
This sequence comes from Picea mariana, assembly GCA_032191745.1. Classification (NCBI taxonomy): domain Eukaryota; kingdom Viridiplantae; phylum Streptophyta; class Pinopsida; order Pinales; family Pinaceae; genus Picea; species Picea mariana. Next base: position 265,684 of record JASDQU010101487.1, read on the forward strand.
GTGCGACTACTTGTAAATTGTCAAAATTCATCCTTTTAGACTGAAGTTTCTTGAAAACTTGGTACGGTAATATCCTGTACTTCTTTTATTCTGTGCTTATCTTCTTTTGTATTTGGTTCTGTAGGGTGATCATGTGAGTCTAAAAAAGAGTTCTGAAGGGGATCTTTGACCTTCCCCCATGCCGAAGATGTTGTATATATGTATGCAAGAAGATTCAACATTTTATATCATAATGGAGAAAAGATGATAAGAGCAAAAGAAACCAATCAAATTCCATAAGTACATTTATAACCTAGCATATGATCTGATATCTAAAAAGTGAAATTGCCCTTCTTTTGATGGATTATTGACAAGGGTAGCATTCAGCAGTGAAATAGGGAATATGTATATGTTTGCCAGAAGAATAGATCCCACCTTACTTGCTTCAGAGATTTACTATCATTGGATGTTATAGATAAATTTCATAGTATAAATAGATTAGACTCCCCAGATAGGGCTCCACTCTTAAGAAGTTTCCTTCTTAGGTAATGTAGGCTTTAGATGGAAGACTGGTAAGTTGACTTAGGGTGATTCTCAAATGGACATTTGCTTGCTAATTAATCTGGAGTTTGTATCTCATGAAAGCCAATAGTGACCTTTGCTCTTTTTGTTTTGGATGAAAAAAGTGAATTTTTCAATCAGACAAGTATAGATGAGACATTTCTCAACCAAAACCCACTGCCAACAAGCGTGTTCAGTACTCCGGTGGGGTAGTTGTGATAATTAGTGAGAGGTGCCTTCCCCGGGTAGAATGCCCCATTGTCAACAGGCATGTTCAGTACCCTGATGGGTTTGCCTAGTCATACCACAGACTGGTACCTGCTGCCAGCAGACCTGTTCAGTATCCCGGTGGGTTAGTCTCTTAAACCCTTTTTCCATCAGAGGATTCTTGTCCATAGTCACCTATTTTGGTTTTTATTAAAGAGTGCTTTGCACGGTGACAAGGGAGGCTCGTCTGAAAACCTTTTTACAAGGTGGGATGGTATTGGGTTGGAAGGCATATACTCTTCTTTTGAATGTCTTTTAAAGATTTGTCTGAAGGAAAAATAAACTTTTTTATGCACATTACTTCTTTAGAGTGATCCAGATGTATAATTTTGTCTGAATTTGTCCATAAGAGAATGACCTAAAGTTTCCTTAGGGTACTGGTACATCCTCTTCCATAAAAGTTTTGGTAGTGTGCCCATGGTAGAGAGTGTTCATATACTCATATGTTACTCTTTAATAAGATAATCCAATGAATACTATTGAAGTCTGGTTAGGGTGAGATAGTTACTTATAGGCTAATATATTTTTTTCCTTTAAGTCATGCTGAAATACTGGATAAAGGCAACTTCTAATCTTTGAAGTGGATTATGGTTCTTTGAGCAATCATAGGTAAATATTGTGTCCCTCTTTTGATTTTGTTTTTAAGCAACAGAACCAAAAGAAATTAAAATACTTCTTTTTAACTAGCAACAGAACCAAAAGAAATTAAAATACTTCCCTTTAGTTGTCGACAGAACCAAAAGAAATTAAAATACTTCCCTTTAGTTGTCAACAGAACCAAAAGAAATTATTTCTTCACAAGGGCTGCCATTTGATACTGCATTCGGCTTCTTGGTTCCAACTTAAGTGCTTGTTTGCATGGCTTCATACTTCAAATTAATTGACATAATATTTTGAAATATGTGTAGTATTCTTTGTCAATTAGGTAATGTGTCTTGATAGTACTATAGAAGGATAGACTTCTAGTACCGGACTGGCACCGAACTGTTGGTACTGGATCAGAATAGGATTTCTAGTACCAAAGTAGAACAGAATATTATTGATGCCTACAAACTGATGTTTAGCAAGTTCGTGAAGGATCAAATAAATTATAGAAATTTACTTAAAAAAAGAAAAAAATTGCGAAAGTAAAACAAAAGGAGGTAAGTATCTCTTGTTACCTTCAGCTTATTAACAAAATTCGATCCACGCCTATGTACAAAAATTTCAAATAAACCAATCAATCAATGTGGATTAGTAGGAGGATCTCCTTCCTTGCTGATCATCTGCATGTCTGAATTATGTAGTATACGAGTCAGGAATTCTTCTTTTGACAGGGGTTTGTTGTAAACTCGCAACCGATGACCATTCACAAGTAGTGGTGTCTGTTGTTCTTCAATTGTATTTATCTTAATTGAACCATTATCGTAGACAGTGTCAATTTTGTAAGGTCCCATCCAATGGGTAGTTAACTTACCTTTGAAGTTCTTGAATCTACTGTCATACAATAGGGCCCAATCTCCTTGTTGAAAATTTTTCTTTTTGAGATACTTGTCATTCCATTTTGTTCTCTTTTCTTGAAGGAGGGTAGTTCTTTGAAGTGCTTCCTTCCTGGTTTCATCCAACTCATTAAGCTGCAAGAGTCTTTGTTGTTGGGCTTCATTCAGGTTCATGCCAACTTGTACTGTAGTCCTGAAGGTTTTGATCTAGAATTCTATGGGAAGAAGCACCTACTTCCCATACACTAACTCATAGGGTGTATGTCCTGTTGTATTCCTCCAAGTGATTCTATAAGCCCATAAGGCTTCTAATAATCTGTCAGGCCAATCGTTATGGTGCAACTATACTGTTTTGGTAAGAATGGACTCAATAACTTTGTTGGTAGATTCTACTTGTCCATTTTCCTATGGATGGTAGGGTGTAGATTTCCTATGTTTGATTTGGTATTGTTCTGTAAGATCTTTGACTAGATGAGAGGTAAATTGAGTTCCCTGATCAGTCACAATTTCTCGCGATACACCAAATCTAGTAAAGATATCATTAACAAGGAAATCTACCACTGATTATTCACTTGCAGCTGGTAAAGCTTTTGCTTCAACCCATTTAGTCACATAGTTAGTGCATACAAGTATATACTTTTTATTTTTAGATGCAAGGTTAATGAGCCCTACAAAATCTAATGCCCATTTCTCGAATGGTTCAATAACTACTTGGGCTTGAAGTGGTGTTTGGTCTTGTGTAGTAGGCTTACCCATTCGTTGGCATTCATCACAATTGGATACATAGGTTTTAGCATCTCTGAAAATATGGGGCTAGTAGTAACCAAATTGTAGAAATTTTTAAGCGGTCCTCTTGTCTGCGAAGTGTCCTCCACAAGGACCATCA
>JASDQU010101487.1:268954-302152 GCA_032191745.1 Picea mariana
TCAATATGCTAAACAAATACTGAGTCATCTATACATTTTTCCAACAATGCATCATATACCAATGAAACCACATCGATGCATGTTCATCATGTATCAATGACAACTCATTGATCCATCTTTATCTATGCATTCTCATCAAGGACAATACATATTATATTACATCAATCATCAATCAATCAATCCTTTGACATCAATCAATCACTTGACATCAATAAATGAAATCAATCAATCAAACCATTGGCATCAATGAAAACATGATCCAACAATAAGAGCCATCATGTAAATCTAGGATTTGTTACAAGTTTGTTCATTAAGAATTTGATGGTTGAATGATCAGTGTGTACAAAAGCTTGATATCCTATAATATAGTGTCTAAATTTATTGATAGCATGGACTACAGCTAGCAATTCTTTTTCAGTGACCATGTAATTAACTTCAGTTGGAGACAGATTTTTACTGACGAAGTAAATAGCATAGGGAATTTCATTTTCTCTTTGTCCAAGGACTGCCCCAAGGGTTGTGTCTGAGGCATCGGTACAAATATGAAAAGGAAGGGACCAATTTGGTCCTCTTAATACAGGGGTAGTTGACAATTTCTATTTTAGAATTTCAAAAGATATTTGGCATTCATCATCCCACTTAAATTCGGCTTCTTTAGATAATAATTTTAATAAAGGGGTAGCTAGGCTTGTAAAATTTGGAATGAATCTTCTATAGTAGCCAGCATGTCCTAAAAATCTATGAACTTCCTTTTGTGAGGAAGGTATTCTGATTTGTGTGATGATATAAATCTTTTCCGAATCAACTCTCATTCCAGAACCGGAAATGTGATGTCCCAAAACAATACCTTCAGTGAGCATCATTTTTTATTTTTCATTACTTAAGGAAAGATTAGTTTCCATACACCTAATCAATACTTTTTCTAGACTTGTCAATGCTTCCTGGAAGTCTTGTCCATGGACTGTAAAGTCATCCATGTAGACTTCCACACAATCATTGGTCAAGTCAGAGAAAATGGCTAGGATAGCTCTTTGAAAAGTGGTTGGGGCATTACAAAGTCCGAAAGGGAGCACCCTATAAGCATATGTGCGCCAAGGGCAGGTGAAAGTGGTCTTCTCCTAGTCTTTGTGTGCTATTTGTATCTGGTTGTAACCACTAAACCCATCCAATAACGAAAAACACTTCTTTCCAGACAGGATATCCAGCACCTGATCAATAAATGGTAAGGGAAAATAATCCCTATGGGTGGCTTTGTTTAACTTATGGAAGTCTATACATATCCTCCACTTACCATTTTTCTTGGGAATTATGACAAGTGGGGATACCCATTGACTATCTGAAATGGGGTATATGAGATTGGCTCGAAGGAGTTTTTGCAATTCCTCTTTTACAATATCTTAAAGGGCTGGATTCATCCTTCGTTGAGGCTGTCTAATTGGTATGATTTGGTCATTAGTGTAGATATGATGTGTGCATGTGTCAGGGTGAATGCCTTTCATGTCTGCATAATCCCATTGAAATGCATCAAATTGTCTTTGGAGCATTTCAATCACTTGTGTCTTTTGTTCTGGTTCCAAACTAGATTTGATATACAAAGGTTTTCCTGGGCTAATCTCAACAAGTTCAGTAGTTTCTTCCTTATCTAAGGAGGTTGGTGATAAAGTATATAATTGAGTGATATCAAGGTGCCAAGTTTGTTGAAATTCGGAACTAAAAATATGTGACGATTCTACAAAAGACCTTGGGTATTCAATGCAATTTGTGTTAGCCAAAAATAAGCTTAAGATGTGTTCATCTTATTGTTCTTGTATTCCTCTCACTTTTTCAAGTGTTAACAGAGGTCTGATGCAATCTTCCTCTCCATAAGGGTTTTCTAACCAAATAGGTATTTTTTGTGCCGGTTGGGTAGGAGGGAAGAGGACAAGTTTTTGGCTATGTGTGCCATTGGATATAGTCATCTCACCAGACTAACATCTAATGAAGGCATATACTGTGGCTAGCCAAGGGCGGCCAAGAACCATAGGGTGTTCTAGTTTGGAGGATGATTTAGAATATATGACTAAAAAGTCTATTGGACATTCCAAAGAAGCTAGAGTGACTGTGACATCATCTAGACTTCCTGCAGGGCTAATGACTGACTTATCTGCCAACTCGATCATGGTTTGGGTTGGTATTAACTAGTTGATTTGGAGCTTTTGCATAGTGTCAAAAAGAATTACATTAATAGCTGCACCCAAATCAATGAGTGTGTTTGGTAGAGAAATGCCATTAATTTCAACATTGACTACTGGATTCCCAGGGTCATTATATTTGTATGGCATTTCATAAATAAATTCAAATAATTGTCCCACTACCTGAACAAGGGGAGGTTCCTTCTTCTTCCTTCCCAGTTTCTTAATGTAAATATCCCTTATGATTTTGGCATTTATAGGGATATCCTTAATGTCTTGCAGCAGAGATATTTTTATACACACATTTCGTAATTCACCTTCTATATCTCTGTGCAAGGGTGGGTCAGTTTTCTTCACTAATAGTCTTTCGGGGTAAGGTGGGAGGTTAATTTTTTAGGGAACTCGTATAGACTGAGAAGTGATTGGAATAGGAGGGGAGGTCTCTTCTTCTGCAGGGGTGGTTTGAGTGTTTTCTTCCTTAGAATGATTATCATTTTCTTCCTGAATTATTACCACAGGATCTGATTGGTTTACAACTTTCCTCGATCGTAGTTGAATTTCATAGGTGGGAAAGGTTTGAACTTCTGTATTCTACACAAGGTGGGTGGGTCGATTATTGGGGTTAGGGACTAGCTGGGCAAGGATTGTTGTTGGTCTCGGAGGATTGTGGGCAGCTTGGTTTTGTGGTTGTTGATTGGCATTTATAGATACTTGCTGCTGTTGATTAGGGTTCAAGGGGGTTGTAAATTTCTATTGTATAGAAGGTGGGAGTAAAGCTTGTATCTGTGGTGGGTTGAATCCAGGTAGTAATTGGGAAATGTTTGCAAGGTACTGTGGATATGTAGGGTAAGAGGGATTTCCATACATAGGTTCCCTCCAACATTGTTGTGAAGGTTGAGTTTGCTAAGGTGTCCATTGTGGATAGGTCACTGGGGAAGGACCCCATTGTTGTTGTTGATATTGTGCATTAGGATCATAAAATGTATTGGGATTTTGGGCTCTCCAAGGTCTTCTGGAAGGCTATGGTTGTTCTTGTGAGACTCCTCCTCCCCTATACATGGCTTGTAGCTCAAGCAAGGTTGGACACTTAGATTTGGGGTGTTCTAGTGTACACAGACCACAAATTTCTATGACATTTAATGCGCATTCTTTCTCATTGTGCTTCTTTCGACATCTATGACAAAATATTGCTAAAGCAGCCTCTTCTTCTTGTTTCTTTTTTAATTTCAAAGTATCTAACTAGTTACTGATTGTGCTCAAGATGTCTATTTTAAATTTCTCCAATAAGTTTCCTAACTCAGTTCTGGTGACAGTCCCTGAGCTTTGTTTTGCATTTCTACTAAAAGGACCTCTTGGTCCTTTGCCTGTTTTAGCTTGTCCTCTTGAGTATCTCCTACAGTAATCTACAATTTCTGAAAAAGGCTTTTGGTGTACATCTCCTGAACTCAACAAGTTTAAAACTTCTATGCTATCATCTCTGAGACATTTCAAGAATACAGTTCTTACTACAGCTGGGTCTGTGGTGAATAGTTTTGACTTCTAATAGTTGTATAAGAACCTTTCTAAGTAGTCTTCAGGGCTTTCATCTTTTGTTTGTTGCATTTTAAAAATGTCATTTTTAACATTATCCTTACAATAGTCTTGGTATTTTCGTAAAAATGTGTCTTTCATTTGATCCCAAGAGAGGATTATATTTTCTCCTAAGATCATGAACCATCTTAAGGTTGAATCTTTCATTGTAGCAAGAAAGAGCTTAAGTTTTTGGGCATTGTCTTAGTAGTTATAGCTTCTACATAATATGTCAAACTCGGATAAAAATAAATATAGATCTTCAGTTGACATACCTCTGAAAGTGGGTAACGATGATAGTGGGATATTCTTCATGTTGATGTTTCTGGAAATATCCAAGATTGGAAACCTAAAAGTATCAGTCTCTGTGGTTTCATTTCCTTCTTCTTCTGCCATTCTACTGATGGATGGTTCAAAAAATGGATTTTTTGTGTCTCCTAAATGTTCAGCAGACTCACATTTTGCCTGTCCCAATACTGATTCTTCTGTTTTAGGTTCTCCTTCTGGAGCCTCGCTGGCTCCCCTTGAATTTTTTGTTGGTGGAATTTTTCCTACACCAGTGTCAGTTGGATTAGTGGGGGGGGTTGTTTTTGAATCTTTTGAGCTTACAAATCTACCCTTATTATCTCTATATCTATGCATAAAATGGAAGTTTGATTCTTTAACTGAATTGAAATCCTAGTTCTATCTAGAAGGTAAGAAGGCAATCTGGCTTTGGAGAACCCCACTCTAGTGGTCGCGTGGCTCTTCACTCACGTCTTAAACATTTTATCCTCCTCCCTCAAGCATCCTTAAAAACATTAAAATTTATACAAATAATCTAAGCTAAAAATCACTTCCTACCATTTGCAACTCCCCAGCAATGGCACCAAAACGTTGTGCTACTTATATGTTTAGTATAATGCACTCATTAATTATCAATCTGGGATTCATAATCAATAGAGTTACAAGACACCAGTAAGAAAGGTAATTTCTAATGTCACGAGTATAGAACTAAGCTAGATTATGCATGCTGGAAACAAATCAAAATAGAAAACTGAAATGCACTTTGGTTGTCTTTCACACAGAGGCTATCTACTCCATTATGGCACATGCAAGTATGAGATGGAGTTCGTTTGACAGATCAACTTTGCTATTTGACCTAGAAAACTAAATATGCAATCCACACTTCTGAAAGGGAAATCACACATCAATCATCAAGACATAGCATGGGTAGTTCAATAGTCAATATACTGAGTATGTTGTGGTTCATAATGTGTTGTTGTGGACTTCACTAGTTCTCCTTCAAATATGTCTGACTACTGCTGCCAACATTCATGTCTATGAAACAAAATCAAATTCATAAAAATAGAGCATATGCAAAAACAGAGCAAGTAAAGATCTCTAAACAATCATATAATGGAAATCCTAGTTTAAGTTGTATTGCTATCATCTAACAGAGTTAAAGCTTCAGCTAATTTAACATTTACACTACTAAAAGCAAATGCTAATGCTAATCTACGAAGATGCTGACCTTTGTTGGGTGGTGGCCCTTGTCTCTTCAACAGGTCAGCTATTGAAGTCTACAGTAAGCTTGTCTTCAACCCACACATTATTCTCACTCAAATCTCAAAACATAACATCAAACTTTTGTTAACAACTCAACTCATATTCAATCATAGACAATCAAGACATGGAGATAAATGGCGTTCTTCTATTAGTCTTCACTCAGAATATGTTCTGCAGTATCACACGCTGCTTCACATGTTGGTGATATGCTAACTCTCCTACACTTCCACCATCCTTGCCATGGCTATTTAACAGTCTTAGTTGTGAAACACAAGGAGGTGAAGTGATTTGCAAATCAGTCAAATGTTTAAATTTAATTATTCGGTTACATCTTTTAGCTTCATCCTCATGACATGAAGTGCATGAGGATGATGCAATCAACAAACTATTCTAACATAGCCTTGCTAAATAAAATAAACATCCACCAATTGTCTTGGGCGATCTGGAGCTAAACTTAGTACATTCTGCTCTTTATATTGGTACTGGATCGTGATAGGTAGATGGTACCGGATCACAACAGTGCGCGAATGGTGGTACCAGATCATGACAGTCCACGGCCGTTGGTACCAGATCGCAACAGATGAGATTTTAGTACCAGATGCGATTGGTACCGGATTCAGACAGTGGCAGTCTTGGTGCACAAGTACCGAATAGCTGAGCTGGTTACAAGAAGGTTGGATTTATCTAGAGGTCAAAGATTATACATGGAAAATTGAAGCATTAGTACATGAAATATTTAATTCCTTAGCTCAATAAACCACAAGATGCATGAATTAACCATACTTTACCTTATGACCTTATCACTGCCTAATGGTAGCATTCTTATCATTCACCCAAGATTTAGGTAAGCCAAAAAGGTATAGATGAAGAGTATAATAGGGTAATGGGGATGTCAATTTCGGGTCTCTACATTTAGCTCGTACCTATATGGGGTTGAAAGCCCACAGATGGACATTGTGACCCAAACTAGGGGCAAAGACATACCAAAGACTTGCACCAGGAATAAAGAAGGTGTTGCACCAGGGACACCCTGACAGACCTAAACCCAGGGGGATCTTGTCTTTCCACCTAGTTGTTGACCTTTGGAAGCCCATGACATCACCTTTTTTACCCTAGACATCATCCACAGTTAGGGTTTGAATTTTTTAGGGCAATTGAGTGTTAGTTGGCATGTTTGGCAGCATTCAGATCCTTTGGAGGCCAAAAATTTTGCATGTGAGGCCTAATGTTCCACCCTAGGGTCCTAGCGTCACCCTTGGAGATGATTTTAGGGTTTAATTAACTTCATTTATGTAAAAAATGGATTTTTGATTGAATTTGGCCTTGTCAGCCTTTTTATGACCTAATTTTAATTAAAGGTCATTGAAACTATATAAATAGAGAGAAAATACTCTCAATTTTTTTCATCATCACTCATCACACAAGTTTTTTGGTCTGAAATTTGCGCCTTTTTGGGGGCTTATTGGCTGACAGTCTAGGCACACTTTCTCTTAGAGGCTAAATTTTGCAACTTGGATCATTTCTTGGAGACGTTACTTGGCATTCTAGGGTTTTATGGCTTGATTATTCTTGGTGAAGTAAGTAAATCTACAATTCTTCATTTGTTTTGAATGGTTTATGGTAAATTTTCTCATTCATGTTAAATATTATGAAATTTCTTGCTTGACAAACCCTAGGAGTAAAGGACTTAATTTGTTAATTATTTACTCTTCATTTGCTAGACCTTGCTAAGAATATTTTGACCTAGGTAAACCTCTAGAGCCATAAATATTAGCAGTTTAGAAGTCATTATCTATTCAATCGTTGCTTCAAGTATCTTTCAATAGTCTAAGGAGGGATATTTTGCTAGAGCCTAAAATTGCTTTCATTCTAGCAAGTTTATCCTTAGGGTTTCGATGTTTGAGGCCTTGAAGAGTGAACACCTCCTCCATCCATCTCTTATCCTTAGGTAAATATAATGATTGTGTCATTTCTTCCAAGATAAAATCGTCATCTATAGACTCCATTGCGCTATAAAGGCACTAGTATACTCACTATAGTGATTGATTGATCCAAACAACTCTCAAACTATCTTCCTTGAAACATTCACTAACTTATACTAACCTTAAACTATAATAATTCATTGAATAACTTGTTGTTTCAAAATATTGCTATAGCCATCTAACAACATCAAATTTATCTCAAAAGTGACATTAAAAGATGATTAGATATTGCCAATTTTGTTTCTTACAAGTAGTTATCATTTTTCCAATTTAAAGTTATATTTCCTTGTCTTTTTCAAGCAAATTCAACGAATAATTATTGTGGTTGTTACAAAATACTTATTGTTGTTGTAAATAATTACTTTACTACAATTTTATATCAGATTACTTATTTTTTAAAGGTTCATGGTCTTATGAAGCACTAACATCATTTGGTACTTGGAAGTTGCCATTTTTTCTATTTGTTGTCTTGTTCTGGGCAGGTACACCTTATTTACCTTTTTGCTTCATCTCTATAGACACAAAGAACCTTTAACTTGAGTAACTTGTGAGAGGGGAGGAATTTCTTGTACCTTTTATCTTAGCCTTCCCAAACCCTTAGGTCATTGGGGACATCTCCCCTGGGGTACTATGACATAATCCTAAATAGAAAGAGGTTTCCTTCTAAGGTGACAATGATACGTCACTCCCTATTAGGCCAATATTTTCCTCGAACGACACTTTTTTGGTAAGCCTTTATCCAAAGCCTTTACTTCACAATGCTTACCCGACGAATCCACTGAGGGAGATTCCCTCTTTTCCCTTTGATGATCCCTAGAAGGATTATCTGGCGACTCCACTAATGACAAATCCAACCATGGCCTCTCAATGGGACCCAGGAAATTTTAAACCCTTAGATATGAATAAAATTACGGGTTACCCTCGACTAATGCCTCCGAGGTATGAAAATTGGCTCCCTATATTCACTGGTAATGATGGGGTTATAGTCGAAGATCATATGGATAATTTTTGGCTTTCTTTCAACTCCACCCTATCAGTGATGATGTTGAATATTTGGCGATGAAACTTTTCTCTGCCACTTTTCATGCCAATGCTAGGAAATGGTATGACAGTCTCCCCAATACCAGCATTACATCTATGGACCAATTAGAAGAAACCTTTCTCAAAAGATGGAATATTAAAATAGAAGATATAAACATGATAATAAACAAACTTAATAACATAAAGAATAATGAGAATGAAATTGTTAGGGAATTTCAAGATATATTTAGGGGGCTAGCGTAATAGATCCCAGCAAGCTATCACCTGTCACATAACTTTATTCTCTTTATTTTCACCAAAGCCTTTATAGGACAAATAGGTTTCCCTATCAGAGATAAAGCTCCTAGAACAATCCAATAAGTTTATGATATGGCTACTGGAATCGAAACCAACATCTCCTCAACCAAGGAAGAACAATCCTTTGTTCCAAAAATCAAGGTTAATGGACCCAAAGATACCTCGGGTATTCCCAATGGAGTGACCTCCCTTGAGAGATATGTTAAAAAAAACCTGAAAGGTTTGGAGCAAGAAATTGATCAACAAGAGGCCGAGGAGAGGGATATTGATGAAGGTTATCAATCCCATGGGAAAGAAAAGGAATTTACTCATTCTTCTACTAAGGATAATGAAGACATGATTGAAGAGTGAGAGCCTGAAGATGTCGGGGAAAATCATGAGTATGAGGCACTAATGCTTGCTCCTCCATTTGATGAAGTTATCCAATGCTTTGACGCTACTGCACGAGAATAAGTAAGTATGGTAAGTAATTTCCCTTTCCAAGATTTTGATTATGCCATATTTTGTGATTTGGAAAGCAAAGAAGTGTTAGAGGAGCCCTCGAATGCTTTAATCCCTTCGTGTTATGATAAATATAATGACACTACCATCTATCTAGTCACCAAACTAGGGTAGTGTCTCTTGGTGGCATAGCCAAGAGAAAGGGGGTCTCATCACGAGCCAACCTTCTCATCTCCGTTAAATGCTTGTGGGTAACGCTATCACCTCTGGTCATGTTCCCCAGAACTTCCCTTGAAGCATGAAAGAAAAATACCAAAAGTAATAAAACTAAGAATAAAAGGCATTGAATGGGATAGGAAACAGTGGCATCAATGATAATGTGCAACTCTCCCTCTACAAAGGCACCCACAGGTAAGATATGCATTTCCCCTTTATCACTTCACCCTATGCACAAACACTTCCCCCACACCACTTCACACACACTTACATGACCCACATTGGTTCTCACCTAGGAAACACCCCAAATGTAAGGAGGATTAGCCCAATAAGACATCCTCAGACCTTCTCCAAACCTGACTTGTTAAACTTCACAATGTCTTTGAGCATCTGTCTGGGTAAAAGGGGGTTTGATGCACATGTTTGGGTAATTTTATTATTAGATGTGATTATCTTTGCTATTATCATCGTGGCTTATGAACCCCTGGAGGGCATAATTGTTTTTATTGCGGGAATTTTTCCAGTGGACAGGTACATATGGGGGAATGATTAGCTCGGACCTATATGGGGTTGAAATCCCACAGATGGACGTTGGGACCAAAACTAGGGAAAAGACATACGAGAGACTTGCACCAAGAATAAAGAAGTCGTTGCACCAGAGACATATCGATAGACCTAGACCCAGGGGGATCTTGTATTTCCACCTATAAGTTGACCTTTGGGAGCCCATGACATCACCTTTATGACCCTAGACGTCATCCACAGTCAGCTTTTGAATTTGTTAGGGTAGTTGTGTGCTAGTTAGCATGTCTGGCAACATTAACAGCCTTTGGAGGCCAAAAATTTTGCATGTGAGGCCTAATGTTCCACCCTAGGGGCCTAACGTCACCCTTGGAGATGATTTTAGGATTTAATTAACTTCATTTATGTAAAAAATGTATTTTTGATGTAATTTGTCCATGTCGGCCTTTTTATGACCTAATTTTAATTAAAGGTCATTGAAACTATATAAATAGAGTGAAAATACTCTCATTTTTTTCATCATCACTCATCACACAAGTTGTGTGATCTGAAATTTCTGCCCTTTTTGGGGGTGATTGGCTGACATTCTAGGCACACTTTCTCTTGGAGGCTAAATTTTGCAACTTGGATCATTTCTTGGTGAAGTTACTTAGCATTCTAGGGTTTTATGGCTTGATTATTCTTGGTGAAGTAAGTAAATCTACAATTCTTCATATGTTTTGATTGGTTTATGGTAACTTTTATCATTCATGTTAAAGATTATGAAATTTCTTGCTTGAAAAACCCTAGGAGTAAAGGACTTAATTTGCTACTTATTTACTATTCATTTTCGAGACCTTGCTAAGAAGATTTTGACCTAGGTAAAATTCTAGAGCCCTAAATACTAGCACTTTAGAAGTCATTATCTATTCAATCGTTGCTTCAAGTATCTTTCAATAGTCTAAGGAAGGAGATTTTGATAGATCCTAAAATTGATTTCACTCTAGCAATTTTATCCTTAGGGTTTCGATGTTTGAAGCCTTGAAGAGCCAACACCTCCTCCATCCATCTCTTATCCTTAGGTAAGTATAATCATTGTGTCATTTCTTCCTATATAAAATCATCATCTATAGACTCCATTACTCTATAAAGGCACTAGTATACTCACTATAGTGATTGATTGATCAAAACAACTCTCAAACTATCTTCCTTGAAACATTCACTAACTTCTACTAACCTTAAACTATACTAATTCATTGACTAACTTGTTGTTGTTGCAAAATATTGCTACAGCCATCTAACAACATCAAATTTATCTCAAAAGTGACATTAAAATATGATTAGATATTTCCAATCTTGTTTCTGACAAATAGTTATCATTTTTCCAATTTAAAGTTATATTTCCTTGTCTTTTTCAAGCAAATTCAAGGAATAATTATTGTGGTTGTTACAAAATACTTATTGTTGTTGTAAATAATTACTTTACTGCAATTTTATATCAGCTTACTTATTTTTTAAAGGTTCATGGTCTTATGAAGCACTAACATCATTTGGTACTTGGAAGTTGCCATTTTTTCTATTGGTTGTCTTGTTCTAGGAAGGTACACCTTATTTACCTTTTTGCTTCATCTCTATAGACACAAAGAACCTTTAACTTGAGTGACCTTTGAGAGGGGGGGACTTTCTTGTACCTTTTACCTTATCCATCCCAAACCCTTAGGTCACCGGGGACGTCTCCCCTGGGGTACTGTGACATACTCCTAAATATAAAGAGGTTTCCTATTAAGGTGATAGTGATACGTCACTCCCTGTTACGCCAATCTTTTCCTCGAACAACACTTTTTCGGTAAGCCTTTATCCAAAGCCTTTACTTCACAAAGATTACCTTGTGACTCCACTAAGGGTGATTCCCTCTTTCCCTTTGATGATCCCTAGAAGGATTATCGGGCGACTCCACTAATAACAAATCCAACCATGGCCTCTCAATGGGACCCAGAAAATTTTAAACCCTTAGATATGAATAAAATTCTAGGTTACCCTCGACAAATGCCTCCAAGGTATGAAAATTGGCTCCATAGATTCACTGGTAATGATGGGGTCATAGCCAAAGATCATATGGATACTTTTTTGGCTTTCTTTCAACTCCACCCTATCAGTGATGATGTTGAATATTTGGCGATGAAACTTTTCTCTGCCACTCCTCATGGCAATGCTAGGAAATGGTATGACAGTCTCCCTAATACCAGCATCACATCTATGGACCAATTAGAAGAAACCTTTCTCAAAATATGGAATATTAAAATAGAAGATATCAACATGCGAATAAACAAACTTAATAACATAAAGAACAATGAGAATGAAATTGTTAGGGAATTTCATGATAGATTTAGGGGGCTATTGCAATAGATCCCAGCAAGCTAACACCCATCACACAACTTTCTTCTGTTTATTTACACCAAAGCCTTTACAGGACAAATAGGTTTCCCAATCAAAGATAAATCTCCTAGAACAATCCAAGAAGTTTATGAGATGGCTACTAGAATCAAAACCAACATCTCCTCGACCAAAGAAGAACAATCCTTTGTTTGAAAAATAGAGGTTAATGGACCCAACGATACCCTAGATATTCCCAATGGAGTGACCTCCCTTGAGAGCTCTGTTAAAAAAAATCTGAAAGGTTTGGAGCAAGACATCGATCAATAAGAGGCCAAGGAGAGGGATATTGATGAAGGTTATCAATCCCATGGGAAAGAAAATAAGTTTACTCATGCTTCTACTAAGGATAATGAAGACATGATTGAAGAGTAAGAGCCTAAAGATGTAGGGTAAAATCATGAGGACAAGGCACTAATGCTTTCTCCTCCATTTGATGAAGTTATCCAACGCTTTGACACTACTACACAGGAAGAAGTAAGTATGGTAAGTTGTTTCCCTTTCCAAGATTTTGATGATAACATACCATATTTTGTGATTTGGAAAGAAAAGAAGTGTTAGAGGAGCCCTTGGATGCTTTAATCCCTTCGTGTTATGATAAAGATAATGACAGTACCATCTTTCTAGTCACCAAACCAGGGTAGTGGCTCTTGGTGGCATAGCCAAGAGAAAGGGGGTCTCATCACGAGCCAGCCTTATCATATCCGTAAAATTCTTGTGGGTAACACTATCACCTTTGATCACCAAGCTAGGAAAGTGTCCCCCGTAACTTCCCTTGAAGCATGAAAGAAAAATACCAAAAGAAATAAAACTAATAATAAAATGCATTGAATGGGATATGAAACAATGGCATCCATGATAAGGTGCAACTCTCTCTCTACAAAGTCACCCATAGGTAAGATATGCATTTCCACATTATCACTTCACCCTATGCCCAAACACTTCTCCCACGCCACTTCACACACATGTACATGACCTACATTGGTTCTAACCTGGGAAACACCCCAAACTTAAGGAGGATTAGCCCAATAACACATCCTCAGACCTTCTCCAAACCTGACTTGTTAAATTGCATAACGTCTCTGAGCATTTGTCTGGGTAAAAGGGGGTTTGATGCACATGTTTGGGTAATTTGATTATTAGATGTGATTGACATTGCTATGATCCTAGTGGCTTATGAACCCCTAGAGGAAATACTTGTTTTTGTTGCAGGAATTTTCCCAATGGACAGGTACATATGGGGGAATGATTAGCTCGGACCTATATGGGGTTGAAAACCCATAGATGGACGTTGTGACCCAAACCAGGGGTAGAGACATACCAGAGACTTGCACCAAGAATAAATAAGGGTGTTGCACCAGGGACACCCCAGCAGACCTAGACCCAGGGGAATATTGTCCTTCCACCTAGATGTTGACCTTTGGGAGCCCATGACATCACCTTTGTGACCCTAGACATCATCCACAGTGTGGGTTTGAATTTTTTAGGGTAGTTGTGTTCTAGTCGGAATGTCTGGCAGCATTCAGATCCTTTGGAGGCCAAACATTCTACATGTGAGGCCTAATGTTCCACCCTAGGGGCCTAACGTCACCCTTGGAGATGATTTTAGGGTTTAATTAACTTCATTTATGTAAAAAATGGATTTTTGATGTAATTTGGCCATGTCGGCCTTTTTATGACCTAATTTTAATTAGAGGTCATTGAAACTATATAAATAGAGAGAAAATACTCTCATTTTTTCATCATCACTCATCACACAAGTTGTGTGGTCTGCAATTTACACCCTTTTGGGGGGTTATTGGCTGACATTCTAGGCACGCTTTCTCTTGGAGGCTAAATTTTGAAACTTGGATCATTTATTGGTGAATTTACTTGGCATTCTAGGGTTTTATGGCTTGATTATTCTTGGTGAATTAAGTAAATCTACAATTATTCATTTGTTTTGAATGGTTTATGGTAAATTTTCTCATTCATGTTAAAGATTATGAAATTGCTTGCTTGACAAACCCTAGGAGTAAAGGACTTAATTTGATACTTCTTTACTCTTCATTTTCTATACCTTGCTAAGAATATTTTGACCTAGGTAAACTTATAGAGCCCTAAATACTAGCACTTTAGAAGTCATTATCTATTCAATCATTGCTTCAATTATATTTCAATAGTCTAAGGAGGAAGATTTTTCTAGAGCCTAAAATTGCTTTCACTCTATCAATTTTATCCTTAGGGTTTCAATGTTTGAGGCCTTGAAGTGCCAACACCTCCTCCATCCATCTCTCATCCTTAGGTAAATATAATCATTGTGTCATTTCTTCCAAGATAAAATCGTCATCTATAGACTCCATTACCCTATAAAGGCACTAGTATACTCACTATAGTGATTGATTGATCAAAACAACTCTCAAACTATCTTCCTTGAAACATTCACTAACTTCTACTAACCTTAAACTATACTAATTCATTGACTAACTTGTTGTTGTTGCAAGATATTGCTACAACCATCTAACAACGTCAAACTCATCTCAAAGGTGACATTAAATGTTGATTAGATATTCTCAATTTTGTTTCTTACAAGTAGTTATCATTTTGCCAATTTAAAGTTATATTTCCTTGTCTTTTTCAAGTAAATTCAAGGAATAATTATTGTGGTTGTTACAAAATAATTATTGTTGTTGTAAATAATTAATTTACTGCAATTTTATATCAGCTTACTTATTTTTTAAAGGTTCATGGTCTGATGAAGTACTAACATCATTTGGTACTTGGAAGTTTCCATTTTTTCTATTTGTTGTCTTGTTCTGGGCAAGTACACCTTATTTACCTTTTTGCTTCATCTCTATATACACAAAGAACCTTTAACTTGAGTGACCTATGAGAGGAGGGGACTTTCTTGTACCTTTTACCTTAGCCTTCCCAAACCCTCAGGTCACTGGGGATGTCTCCCTTGGGGTACTGTGACATACTCCTAAATAGAAAGAGGTTTCCTATTAAGGTGACAGTGATATGCCACTCCCTATTACGCCAATATTTTCCTCGAACAAAACTTTTTCGGTAAGCCTTTACTTCACAAAGCTTACCCGGTGACTCCATTGAGGGTGATTCCCTCTTTTCCCTTTGATGATCCATAGAATAATTATCTGGTGACTCCACTATTGAAAAATCCAACCATGACCTCTCAATGGGACCCAAAAAAGTTTAAACCCTTAGATATGAATAAAATTACAAATTACCCTCGACAAATGCCTCTGAGGTATGAAAATTGGCACCCTAGATTCATTGGTAATGATGGGGTTATAGACGAATATCATATGGATAATTTTTTTGGATTTCTTTCAACTCCATCCTATCAGTGATGATGTTGAATATTTGGTGATGAAACTTTTCTCTGCCACTCATGGAAATGCTAGAAAATGGTATAAAAGTCTCCCTGATACCATCATTACATCTATGGACCAATTAGAAGAAAACTTTCTCAGAAGATGGAATATTAAAATAGAAGATATCAACATGCTAATAAAAAAACTTAATAACATAAAGAAGAATGAGAATGAAACTGTTAGGGAATTTCATGATAGATTTAGGGGGCTAGCACAATAGATCCCAGCAAGCTAGCACCCATCACACAACCTTCTTCTCTTTATTTACACCAAATCCTTTTGAGGACAAATAGGTTTCCCTAACAGAGATAAATCTCCTAGAACAATCCAAGAAGTTTATGAGATGGCTACTGGAATCGAAACCAACATCTCCTCAACCAAGGAAGAACAATCCTTTGTTCCAAAAATCGAGGTTAATGGACCCAAAGATACCCCAGATATTCCCAACGGAGTAACCTCCCTTTAGAGCTCTGTTAAAAAAAACCTGAAAGGTTTGGAGCAAGACATCAATCAACAAGAGGCCGAGGAGAGGGATATTCATGAAGGTTATCAATCCCATGGGAAAGAAAAGGAATTTACTCATGCTTCTACTAAGGATAATGAATACATGATTGAAGAGTGAGAGCCTGAAGATGTAGGGGAAAATCATGAGGATGAGGCACTAATGCTTGCTCCTCCATTCGATGAAGTTATCCAACGCTTTGACGCTACTGCACAACAAGAAGTAAGTACGATAAGTTGTTTCCCTTTCCAAGATTTTGATGATGCCATATTTTGTGATTTGGAAAGTAAATAAGTGTTAGAGGAGCCCTTTGATGCTTTAATCCCTTCATGTTATGATAAAGATAATGACATGGTTAATAATATTGATGAATTCATACATGCCAGGAAATGTAAATGGGATGTGATTTGGTATGATGAGGATCCCATTTAGGACATTGAGGGTCATTTCCAATTGTTTCCTTTACAACTATCATATGAGGTTACTAAGGATTCCGACATATGGCAACAAGAAGATGATATATTTACAGACCCTTTCCAAACACCCAAGGATGACCTAGTTCTATGTTTTCTTGATGATTTTCGTTCATACCTTGAGGATTTTGATCAATATTCCTTTGAGAATTTGGATTTATTATATGAATAAAATTATCAACCACCGTTGTGCTCAAATTTTGATAAGAGTGAGGACGTTGCTTGCCTAAAGCAGGATACTTGTGACAAGATTTTTCATCCTCCTTCGATTACTTTACTTCGCTATGTCACTAAGGTTGTAGTTGGGAAACATGTCCCTTGTCTTGAGTTTCCTTCGGGGAAAATTATTCTTTTAGAATTCAAGGGTAGGTTTAATACCTTAAGAAGTAGTTTATTATCTCGTGTTTTCAGCCTTCCAATAGGAAATTGTCAAGCATTCTCTAGGTTCTTACTAGTCCCTTTCCAAACCTCAGGATGTGAAGACGTCCAAGGTATCCAACCTTTGGACTCTTTGTGTCAGTATTTTGAGATTTTTTGTGATCCCTTTCTGAGATGGATTGAGCAATTTCCTAGAAGTGTTACTTGGCACAATTTTTCCCTCCCTCTCGCCTCCATGAGCTAGACTTTACGATTTCTGATGATGTAATACATGTTCTAACTCATGTTATTTTTGTGCTTAACTTGTCATTGTTGTGTTTATGATGAAGCACATAGGCAGTTATTATGAGATATTTCTAGGATGGTTTCACTGGTTATTTGAATACACCTAGCATTCAACCAATAGGTGAGTAGAGGTAGGTAGGCATGTGCATCCATTGTATATACGATTTCATTTCATATTATCATAATTGCAATTTCGTTTGTCATATTGTATTTCTCCATTATGCATGCTTACTTTATATCACACATGAACAAGGGGTGATATCACCACCCTAAGGATTACTGATGCATTTTGATGAGATCTAGTAGGCACAGGTCATACCAAAGATGTTGAGGTTATCATGCACTCTACAATGAGCACATGTCCCCGAGTTGGAGCCAAATGTTATCCCCTATCATAGGGATAACTAAGGATATCATGTCTCGAGTCCCACAGGTCTTCGACATGGAGTGTCAAGAGCCAGATGACTTGAGCATAGCCGAGCGGGCCCATCTTTTACCCAGTGCAGCCCAATTATCAGAAGCAGTGGTATCCATCCCACCATCCTGGTCTTGAAGTAGTAGTAAGTCTTTCTCCATGAGGTAATGAGTCTACGTATCATGGTATGTGTCACTCTTATTATTGAAGCACTTGAATATGGTTCACTGAATTCTCCTTCATTTCATAACGTTTTCTTTGAAATTATGCTCTTTAACGTGTTCATACCTGGGACAGTGACATGATTCCCTCATAAGTTGGTCTCCCTTTAGGATGGGTTGCAATTTGTTGGGTCTATGAAAGGTCATCTTCCATTCCCTCCATACTTACCACTTTCCATATTTAATCCTCTCATTTTCCCCCACCTTAGCTTAGGCATTGGGTTTTCCACACTAGGAAGAGTTGTACCTTGCCTTGTGTGAAGAAGGGGCTAAAGGTCCAGAGGGTAAAGGTAGCTGGCAAGAGTTAAAATCCAAAATGAAACCTTTGAGATGATTCGCCCAGGGATTCCTGAGAAAGCAATAAAAATCTTCTTAGTAAGAAAAGGGAACCCATAATATATATCAAAACTCAAGGTACTAGTTGGTTGATGGGAGATTTCATCATGAGTCGGCCTATTAGGACCATGGGCATGTAGTAGTATGACACTACCATATATCTGGTCACCAAACCAGGATAGTGGCTCTTGGTGTCATAGCCAAGAGAAAGGGGGTCTCATCACGAGCCAGCCTTCTCATCTCCATGAAATGCTTGTGGGTAACGTTGTAACCTCCGGTCACCAAGCCATGACAGTGTCCCCCGACTCTTCCCTTGAAGCTTGAAAGAAAAAGATCGAAAGAAATAAAACTAAGAATAAAAGGAATTGAATGGGCTAGGAAATAATGGCATCCATGATAAGGTGCATCTCTCCCTCTATAAAGGTACCCACAGGTAAGGTCTACATTTCCCTGTTATAACTGCACCATGTTCCCAAACACTTCCCCCACGCCACTTCACACACACTTACATGACCTAGATTGGTTCTCATCTAGGAAACACCCCAAACTTAAGAAGGATTATCCCAATAAGACATCCTCAGAACTTCTCCAAACCTGACTTGTTAAACTGCATAACGTATTTGAGCATGTGTCTAGGTAAAAGGGGGTTTGATGCACATGTTTGGGTAATTTGATTATTAGATGTGATTGACATTGTTATGATCCATGTGAATTATGAACCCATGGAGAGCATACTTCTTGTCATTGCAGGACTTTTCCTGGTGGACAGGTACATATGGGGGAATGATTAGCTCGGACCTCCATGGGGTTGAAATCACATAGATGGACGTTGTGACCCCAACCAGGGGCAGAGATATACCAGAGGCTTGTGCCATGAATAAAGAAGGGAGTTTCACCACGAACACCTCGTCAGACCTAGACCCAGGAGGATCTTGTCTTTCCACATGGACATTGACCTTTGGGATCCCATGATGTCACCTTTGTGATCCTAGATGTCATCCACAGTCAGGGTTTGCATTTTTTAGGGAAGTTGTGTTCTAGTTGGCATGTGTGGCAGCATTCAGTGCCTTTGGAGGCAAAACATTCATCATGTGAGGTCTAATGTTTCACCCCAGGGGCCTAACGTCACCCTAGAAGGGCATGATGTCACCCTTAGAGATGTTTTTAGGGTTTAATTAACTTCATTTATGTAAAAAATGGATTTTTGATTTAATTTGGCCATGTCGGCCTTTTTATGACCTAATTTTAATTAAAGGTCATTGAAATTGTATAAATAGAGAGAAAATACTCTCATTTTTTTCATCATCACTCATCACACAAGTAGTGTGGTCTAAAATTTGTGCCCTTTTTGGGGGTTTTTGGCTGAAATTCTAGGCGCACTTTCTCTTGGAGGCTCAATTTTGCAACTTAGATCATTTCTTGGTGAAGTTACTTGGCATTCTAGGGTTTTATGGCTTGATTATTCTTGGTGAAGTAAGTAAATATACAATTCTTCATTTGTTTTGATTGGCTTATGGTAAATTTTATCATTCATGTTAAAGATTATGAAATTGCTTGCTTGAAAAACCCTACGAGTAAAGGACTTAATTTGCTACTTCTTTACTATTCATTTTCGAGACCTTGCTAAGAAGATTTTGACCTAGGTAAACTTCTAGAGCCCTAAATACTAGCACTTTAAAAGTCATTATATATTCAATCATTGCTTAAAGTATCTTTCAATAGTATAAGGAAGAGAGATTTTGATAGAGCCTAAAATTGCTTACACTCTAGCAAGTTTATCCTTAGGGCTTGGATGTTTGAGGCCTTGAAGAGCCAACACTTCCTCCATCCATCTCTTATCCTTAGGTAAATATAATCATTGTGTCATTTCTTGTAAGAGAAAATCGTCATATATAGACTCCATTACCCTATAAAGGCACTAGTCTACTCACTATAGTGATTGATTGATCAAAACAACTCTCAAACTATCTTCCTTGAAACATTTACTAACTTCTACTAACCTTAAACTAGACTAATTCATTGACTAACTTGTTGTTGTTGAAAAATATTGCTACATCCATCTAACATCAACAAATTTATCTCAAAAGTTACATTAAAAGATGATTAGACATTGCCAATTTTGCTTCTAACAAGTAATTATCATTTTGTTGATTTAAAGTTATATTTCCTTGTCTTTTTTCAAGAAAATTCAAGGCATAATTATTGTGGTTGTTACAAAATACTTATTGTTGTTGTAAATAATTACTTTGCTCCAATTTTATATCAGCTTACTTATTTTTTAAAGGTTCATGGTCTTATGAAGCACTAACATCATTTGGTACTTGGAAATTTCCATTTTTTCTATTTGTTGTCTTTTTCTGGGCAGGTACACCTTATTTGCCTTTTTGCTTCATCTCTATAGACACAAAGAACCTTTAACTTGAGTGACCTGTGAGATGGGGGGACTTTCTTATACCTTTTACCTTATCCTTCTCAAACCCTCAGGTCATTAGGGGTGTCTTCCCTGGGGTACTGTGACATACTGCTAAATAGAAAGGGGTTTCTTATTAAGGTGATAGTGATAGGTCACTCCCTATTACGCCAATATTGCATCCACCTGCCTTGGGCTTTGGGAAAGTACAGATTGTGCAATAACAAAAAAAAAAGAATCAAACGAAAAACTTTGATGAAAAGAACTTTAAACTAAAGCACACCTTCATGAATTGCAAACTAGACCAATTGTAGTAAGTGATCTTTATTGAAGCGATCAAAACAAATCAAAATCTATGTTATTCAAATGAAAACAAAAGAAAGAATCTGAGTTATTGCATTCAAAAAGGAAGTAAAATAACTATTTTAATCTTATTCCTACCCTATCCTACTCTGGCTAAAAGAAGACTAGGTGTAAGCGTACTGCCAGTGGAGAAAATCAAGCAACTCCAAACCCATGATCATATGTTTGTTGAAGTTCAATTGTAGAGAGTGAAGTAGTGAGGGATGAAACAATGGAAGGATTCACTCACATAAATCTCCCCCAAACAAATTGAATTTGATGGTGTTATTGTTCATGTGAAATGTGAACGTGTAGGATTCCTCCAACCAATATTCAACTATGTCGTAAAATTTACAATGATCATCAAAGGGTTGTTGGAAGGAATTGGAAGGTGAGTGATGAACCTGAAGAGACTTATAAATGAAAACTGAGTGTAATGTACTTTGTGAGAGTATCTTGGAGTGGGTGGCATAGTTCATTCCAAGGGTATAAGTATGACAATGAGTACCTGACATGATCATCGTTTGAAATTGGAGTGTCTCATTATCGATGCAAATATCCTTGGGTTCAAATTTGATATACTCTACATGCTGAGGGGAGAGTTGATATCTCATTGTTCAAGAGAAACATTGCATGAAAGATGACTCCAAAGCCTCTCACATGACAACAATGAAATCATGTGAAGAGTGTTGGAGCATTAAGATAACATCCAAAGACAAGTGATGCATCTGTCCCTGAGGAATAACAAGTAATTGTGGAGTTGATTGAGGTGATAGTGTTTCTTGGATCAGCTCAATGTTTCTTGTACTTTGCATAGTGATAGGATGTTCGCTTGTTGTGATTTCTTTATGAGTACTAGCAAACTCATGGTTCTCTACATACTTTATATTTTCAATGATTAGCATATGTGCATCGAGGTCAAAATTTTCAAATTGTAAAGGATCAAAGAATGATAAGTTGGTACCCACACTCAATTTTGGAAAAGAAAAGTAGTCACCAAAAATAGGATCATTAAGATTAAAGTGTGATTCGACATGTTTTAGAAATTCATATTGTGAAGGATTAAGTGTCATAGATGGACGACCATTAAGAATGAATGATTGGTCAATCATGGCAAAGCACTCTTCTTGGTCTAGTTTAGCATTTGATGTTTCACCATTAAAAGGGCAATGTGAAGAGTGTAATGTGGGATAAATAGATGGATGCTCATGCAGGTGAATTTCATCTAACATATTTGTATAAAGGGGATGAAAAACTTTGGATTTTGAAGTTGACATGATTTCTTCATTCAGGGATTTGTCACAAACCACAATATGTTCATGATTTTATGAAGGGGGTTTGTTAAATGGTTCACACTTCAAGTCTACAAGGTTCGCGATTTATGGTAAAAATTCCCCCATAGCTGCAATAGAGTGTTTATTAGAGATAGTGAACCCCTTATATTTAGTGGCCAGACCTGAATTTCATGAATTAGAGATGGTTTGATCATCTAGGTCACACCTTTCAGGATCAGAGACAAGATAGGCAAACCAATTTGAGATTAGTTAGTCATATAGATTTTTTTTCGATCCTATGGATTTCTTTAAGTTCATCTAAGAGTTCATCATATACATAATATTCATGAGCAACGATAAACATTTCCATAAGTTGTTTCCAGGTATAAACACATCTTGGTGGCAATGTCCTAAACTAGGTTTTAATTCACCCTTCGAATGTGAGGATGAATAGTCGACATGATTCATTGTCTTGAACAATCTTAAGATTTCACCAAGCGATGTCAAATCGTTTGAGATGTGTGAATGCAAAGACATGCCCTTCACCATCAAATTTGGGATTTGACAAGAGATTGACTATCTTGATTGAGATGGCCTCGGTAGGTCTCGGAAGACTCAAAGGGTCATCATACACAGAGGTATGGAGAGGAGCCATGGGCTGGTTAAAGTTAAGTGAAATGACTCCACATGGGTAGGATTGTCATATGACCCTTCTTCTAACGCCAATTATGTTGAATCAGATTGATGGGTCTAAATTTACTCGACAACAGTAAGGGGTTGGGTTCTCCCTAGTAAGAAGTCCCAATTAGACCTCTCACCATTTGGGATCGGGAACCCATCCGGATTCTGGGTCAGAATCCATTGTTGGTTTGGTTTTACCGGTTGCAGCCAGATCCACTAATAAGGGTGAATGATGGGTGGTTCTGCAAACAGAAGATGTATATGAAGACTATGTAAATACAAATATATAATCTACTTATAACCTGCCCTATCCTAGATAGGAGTGAATTAATGTAAGTGAATGAGTTGTGACATGAAACTAACTCTACCAATAGCTTCACCCGGATAGTAAAAATGAATAAATAAAGTCAGATAACACATGCACATGAATATATAACCAGAATAGTCTAAGTCATTATATCCCATACATTGGAAGTTCATTCACTCAGGACATGTAATATAAGAAAGAGTAACAAAACTGCAAGAAAACATATATTGCGTCAGAATAGTCCATAAACAAACATGCTCTTACAACCCATGTGAACAACAAACATTCTACTTGAAACGGTTCACACGAAAACAACAATACATGTGAGTCCTTCTCTCTATCAAAAGTTGGCCTTAAGGGCTTCTCCGTATTAAGAGTTTCAACAACAGTACATGAAAACTCTAAGGAAATCTCTCCAATTTTAGTTGACATTTTATTCCCGGAGTAGTTCAAAAGTGTACAATGTTTGAAGAGCCAAAAGACCCTTTCTTTGGGTACAATTTTCGTATTTAATGAGGTTCAATGTGACTCTTGGCCTTCCAACTACCTCTGTGACCTTTCATCTTCCAACTTTGTCCTTATCCTCTTTGTGATGATGAATAACAAACAAAATGGTTACATTTGGAATTTGTCTCCTAGAACTAGTGGACCATCACGGATTTTGGCTATATGTGCCTTCCACATCATGAAGACTCGCCTGGGCATGGGAACATCTTCGTCGTCCAAGTTTGATAGTATGAAGTTTCTAGATATCCTCTTCACCCATTTTCCTTAGATTTTCTTTTTTGTTCCTCTATCACTGTTGTATCTTTCGTTATTGTTCCTTCATCGTCTTTAGCTGTAGATTGCATCATGAGAATGTTGAGTGCAACCTTCCACCGCTCAGTACTTGACACCTTCCAACATACAATGGATGAGAGTGACCCAAAATAAACTATCAATACTAATCATTATAATGCATATAACTTAATAATTAAATAATTGAAAAACTTCCTTAGATTCAATTCCTGGTTCCTTGCTCATGATTGAGGCGTTGCTTTCTTGGGGGCTGCCAACAAAGTGCCAAATATTCAACTTGAAAAATGAATGAAATAGGTTAGGAATTTCTTAAAACCTATAACTAAAAAGTCATAAATCTCATAAATACCTTTCCAACAGTATAAAGAACTTGTACACCTGAGTCAAAAGTCATAAATCTCATAAATACCTTTCCAACAGTATAAAGAACTTGTACACCTGAGTCAAAAGTTATGATCATTTTAAGAAAACTCCTCTCATACACATACGACGGGTTTGAATGAACTCCTCCAATTTGCATCAAGGAGTTTATGGGAACTCCTTCCATGTGCATCATAGGTGTTTATGGGAACTCCTCCCATGTGCATCGGAGATCATCCCCGCAACTGATCTGGGTAGGTTTGGCGAAGTTCCTAATAACTTGTTATACATCCTCAATTGATTCTCCTTGTGCCTCCAGATATTATTCTCCTTCTGCTTTCAGATATTCCTGGTTTTTTTTTTTGTTTCAAAGTACCTCATGTCTCATCTATATTTCTTTGTGTTATTAGCTTCCATGATAGCTACTTTCTCATTATTCCCAGAAGGAGGAGGCTCTTCCGCATCAAGGAGAACCTCAATTTCACTTCCAGATTGCAAGAAAACTTATGTGCAGTGCTATCATTGTTGTACTCCCCAAGATTTCTAGAAATAGGGTTATGTACAATGGTAATGCCTTCACATTTATCCTGAGACGTGCTTTGTTTGCCAAGAGAGGAATCACAGTAACACAATTACCAACTACCTTTGCCATGGAAAATAGGCTCAAACCTTAACATCTCGCAATCAGTGAACTCACCTATAACCTTTTGGCTAGTAGGAAGAGTGTAACTGACAGTGTTGGCGCTTGCACTTGATCCTTCGCTAATTTCTTGAATAGAACCCTAGATAGTTAACCTCCTTGTAAGAGAAACTCCTTTATCTACGTTTCTTTTATTTCTACCAGTGAGACTGAAGCCATCGCTCCGATTGCACAATTATCCATCCTTGGCCTTGAGTAGGTACATCAACGTTTTGTCATGTTTCTTCGCCATTACTTGCATTGTCGAATTTATAACGGTGGGCCTTGTTGGCAGTTTCTTCCATTTCCTCCATTGTTCAAGTCGGCAGACTTGTTATTAACTTTGCCGAAGCTATCGGCAGAATTCCTCTCAAGTTCGCCGAAGGCATCGGAGGCATTGTTATCAGCTCTGTCGAAGCTATCGGAGGCATTACTTTTAAGTTCGTCGAAGGCATCGGGAAAGTTCCTTTCAAGACATCTGATAGCTTTGGGGCAGTTGCTATCATGGTCTCTGATGAGGAGCGGTGAATTTCCTCTGAAGTGTGTCGATGACTTCGGCGAAGTTCTTCCCAACTGTGTCGATGACTTCGGCCTACTTCTTATTAATTGTTCAGATGATACGAACTTAAAAATGCATGCATTTCTTATTTCACCAATTAGAAAGCATTGATTCTTGTGTATATGCATTTTGGCCTCCTTCAAAACCCTAATTTAATTATTGTGAGTTTTGGATAACATTTAAATTTGAATAATTTAATTGTGGGTCAAACATTTAACGATAAGCTAAATAAAATTTAGATTTAAATGAACTCCATTTAAATTTGGATTGAAATTAAGATTCATTTAAACTCAAAAGAAAATGTCATACCTTGAAATCTTTTGGGTTGAATGATACTTTACCAAAATAGCTTTGCGCAAATGATAGTGAAGAAAGGATATTCACCAAGATCTTTAAACCTCATGCTAATGCACATGGAGCACATGGAGGAAATTTTGAATACTCATAATTTGCTCACATGACGTCAGATTTAAGTGCCTCTTGTTGTGCCACAAAGGGTGTGGGGAGGCACTTCTAGCGATCTAACTAACTGTGTCATTCAGGTATCTCGCTAATGGAATGGTTGACGAGGTTGGTTTAGGCAAGAAATACCTTGAAGATGATTTTAGTACTTCGGGTGTTGGATTTCAATTCCGTGAGTTGTGTTAGAATTGCAATAGTGGAAATCATCTAATTGGCCTATTTCTGGGAAGAAGAAAATATTTTGACGAACGCCAAAAAAATGCACTCAAAGTCATTTTTTAATGAAAGTTTAGGTCCCGCATTCGATGCTTCTTCTCTCA
Organism: Picea mariana; assembly: GCA_032191745.1. Taxonomy (NCBI): domain Eukaryota; kingdom Viridiplantae; phylum Streptophyta; class Pinopsida; order Pinales; family Pinaceae; genus Picea; species Picea mariana. The sequence continues at coordinate 295,330 of JASDQU010101487.1, forward strand.
AAATTGAATCTGCCAGTTCCTGTTTCATATGCGATGTATAGGGTCTTATTTTATTCATTAACATTGCAGTGATGCATCAATAGCATGAAATTATAAATCTGCCAAAACAACCAACTGATGTCCAGGGCACTTAGCACTGTGTAGGAGCCGGGAGGACCGAATTTATTCCGAAGCATGTTTCAGATCCAGTGCAAGACCAATATATGTTGTGGTTAACCCATCCGATGCTATACGTCACTTTCACAATTAAGATTTCGTCATAAAATCAATAAATGCAAAGGAAACAAGCTAGTATGACATGCGCAATTAACGATGTTGGTGACACAGATAGGTTTGATTATGACTGCGATAATGAAACGGATCAGATGGGATGGGTATCAAGTTTCAGTTCTCCTTTTAGGTGTGGAAAACTTAGTCATTGGAGATCTTAGGAGATTGACCAATGAGCACAACAAGAAGGATCCGAGCTAGGAGGAGGATGAAATAGGCCTCAGAACAAAGGTGGGCCATGTTGACCTGGTCAGCATTGGCGAGAGGGAGAGGATCATCGACGATGCACTTGGTGATGATGAGGGGTCAAGATCTTTCTATTGGTGCATTCGTGACATGAGAGGGAAGATTTCCAACAAGCATTGCATCGGCAAGGAAGAGGTGAGCATCGACAATAAGCAATGTAAAGAAGTGAAAGGGAGGAAGTGCCATCGATATGTGATACATTGGCAGAAGTTGGTGAAAGGAATCTGTGCAACGAAGGTAATTGTGTGAACATCACCAATGTGTTGGTTTTGATCACACGTACTTTGTCGATGAGGAATACATGCGTAAGTGAAGTTTAGCCTAGGCACATTGACGTGTCATCCAAGTTAGAAGGATGGTATCTTATGCATTGGTGAAGAAATCATTGGCGCACCAATGTGGGTATGGAAGAAGGATGTACGCGTCGGTATGTTATGTGTCATCATAGGAAGAGGAAACTTGTTGAAGTGCGGATTTTCAGTAGAAGCGGTCTGAGGAGGAACTACAAATGATAAGGCGAGAGAGTGTGAAGGAAACTCAGGATTAGTCATTTATAAGAGAGAGAGAGAGTGAGGGTCCTAGTAGGAAGAGTTGGAAGGGGGGTGTTGGAGAGGCATTTTGGATAAGTTTCGGGATCTGCACCAAAACTAGGTCAAAGGGGTAAAATGATACGTGAGGGAGCGGATGCAAAGGATGTGTGACGGAGCACTGCGTAGAAGGCGGAAAACGGTTATAAACCGCAGGGATTGGAGAGATTTTGTCCACTTTTGTAACGAGTTTTGGGGGACACTTTGTCCATTGTTTGTAATGGGATTAGCCCTATTAGTATGTATAAATATGTAAGAAAGGATATAGGAGGGGCGAGGGGAGAGTGAGAATGTGATATCGTATGTAAGTTGTGATTGCTTTTTGGGTAAGGGAGTTGAGCAAGGGAAGAGATATGTAGTATGGCGAAGGAGTAAACTCGCATTGCAGCAGAATGGCTAGGCAGGGTTGGGATGATATTATTGTTGCATATTTTGTAGCGTAGTGCACAGTTGTAAGAAGCTATAAATAAATAATATAAGAATCCAGTGGTTTTGGACGTAGCCCAAGTTGGTTGAACCATGTAAATATATGTGTTATGGTGTTTATATTGTTTCATGGTTTATGTTGAATGAATGGATCATATATGATGTTGTAATGTTGCACATAGATTATAATTTATGACTTGATAATTGTTAACTATGAACACTGTGCATGTAAGTAAAGGGTCTGAGTGATGCCTCGCTTCCCCTCAGCATTGCAGAACTTGGGTTACTGCATCCCCTCTATATGCCTCGGGTGAGACTTCACTTTCTCTGCAAGTGATGCCAAAAGGGTCGGTGTCTAAGGGTTTTGTTGGTATTTGATTGATTAACCCTAGGTCTACCCCATGCGCACCAACAAATGATTTCGTTGTCAGGATTGAGAACTGTAATTAAGGTGAATGTTTTGGAGGCCAAATAGAGAATAAATTGAAGAATGGATGGAGAGAAAGCAACGAATTTTTTCCATAGAATAGAATAGAAACCCTAGGTTGAGCAAAGAACATTGGTTATAGAGTTATGTCTTCACAAATCTACATGAAATTTTCTTTGGTAAATTTCTAATTATTTTGACTAAATGGTTAGGAAGTTTAATGGAGAATGTTGGGATATATTGAGTTGAAGTGCCGAGAAGTTGGACTCCTGAAATGATCTGACAAATTAATACATTAAATAATAAGGTTTCTCACACAGTAGACTTCTGGTTGAACAATATACTGGGGGTTAATATTAAAAAAATTGCAGTAGATTGTACACAGTCTTATAGCGTTGCATAGAGGGACTTTTTCAAAGCTCCACAGAAAATAAATTTGAATGCATTAGCTACTTGGATGAATATGTTACTGTGTGAAAAGAATTTCATGACGATGGATTCTGATAACTAAGAACCTTCGTGCACATAGGGGAAATGGGGGATGACTGGAGGAAGGTCTGAGAGTGAGAAGGATGAGTGGAGGGACCGAGGATGCCAAGAGAAGATACTAACTTAGACAAAGAGATTGGAGTATTGTGTTGTGGGAAAAGGTTTAGATACAGCAAGAAGGAGGTTGTGGCTGGGAAAGGAGAGAAACACAGAGAATCCGAGGGTAGTGACCCCTGCACAAAACTTCAAATCACACCATACGGAGAGAGGAAAAGGAAAGAGAGAGATCCTTAGTACTACCCAGTAGAAGAAGGAAGTCCATCTTAGATCGGAATCTTCGTTGAACCCATGATCCCTTGTGCGTCATTAATAATTGAGGCAGGAACTGGAACCAAGTCAAGAGCAACAGTAATAAGTGGAGGAAGTCAAAGCAATAGTCAAAGTAGTGAGAACAATACAACAAACTAGAGCTACTCAACATCACCGAAGTTAAATACGGTGCAGAACAGAATGGCAAGGATATATAATACATTGATGATGCATGAATTCCATGGATTTGGGTCAGAAGACCCCGAACAACATATGTTTGTATGTGTTGGAGGAAGACCAAAGTGGAAAGAAAGGCGATTTTGGGAAAGAAGGCATGCACGTGAAAAGTGACAGTTGACAGGAGAACAACACGCACGCATGCATAGAAGACCTAACGATGGTAGGGTTAGGGTTTTGGTAATGTATTGTAATGGTTGAAGAACCAAAAATGTATCAATATAGATACTTAGGTATCATAAGAAGGAGAGTTTGTGGATTGTTATGAAGACTAGTCGTTATTCTAGAGAGTCAAAATATATGTAATACTTTGTTGTATGACTTATTTTTGTAAGATGTTGATCTAAGAGAGGACGGAAGTGGGTATATTTTGAGGGTTAGATTGCAGGTTGAGGAGCCTAGTGTGATCTAGTCTGCCTCATATAGATCTTTCCCAACTGAGAAGAATTGTAAAGCGTATGACGCTGTAATGAAGAAGTAATATAATAAAAGAGCGAAGAGCCATATCTTTGTGGACGTAGCCCAGGAGGGGGTGAACCACAGTAACATCTGTGTTATGTGATTGAATGCATGTATTTCTTTATTGTCTTTCAGTATATATTGATAAGATTAATGAATGAGTTGTTATATTCCCTGCATAAGTTGTAATAACAGTGTATTGCATTAACATGTTACAGTAGCACTCCCTTTACACAGTTATCATATCTCTTGCTCAATCCTAGGTTGTAAACACATGAATATTGCAACAACCCATAAAGACTATCTCGGGTGAGACTGCACAGTGCACCTTGTGCACTGCGTTGCCTTCTGACTTACCGAGAGGGCCGATAGTGTTAGAGGCTTTGTTGGAAACTCAAACAGACATGAACCCTGGGTCAATAAACTCAGAAAGGAGATAAGATAGAGTAACCAACAAATGGTTATGTTGTCGTTGGTAGGAACAGGAGAGGATTGAGTACATGAGATAGGTCGAGCAAGAGAAGAATAAAGAAAAGAAGAAAGCAATGAGTCATTAGAAGGGGATGTTGAGACCGTGGAATCCCACAAAAGTAGAGATTGAAAGCTGGCTAAGGAAAAAAGAGTTGGATTTTGCACAGCAAGATAATAGAAACCCTAGACTAACACCCCGCAAATATCTTGAGAAATACGTGTTTACTGATTTACATGAAGTCTTTTTTTGTGATTTTCCACATTTATTGCGGGAGTGGATATTAAGGTTGAAGGATAACCATGCAACGAACTAGATCTGATAGTTAGAGTGGACCCCAGTACATATCGATCAGTTACATCACGTGAATAAAAAATTCACCCGCACAGTAGATTTTTGGCTCGACAACATTGTGGTAGGCTTTATAACCGAGTTTGTAGTAGATACAATGAATTCGTACAGTGCAGTGGGGCAAGAATTCTTACACGGACCATGAGGAAGGTACATTAGATCAGTGTATCTTCCATTAAGATACTTCTATACAACAAAGGTGTAATGACAATGGAGTCAGACAGCTAAATTTCTCTGCGTGCATGGGGGAAGGGGGGAAGCACTGATAGAAAGAGGATAAATGGGAGGAAAGAATAAGGGAAAGAAGGAGGAACTCTTGGACCCGATCATGATGGATGACGACCAGATCAAGTGGATCTTGGCGACAAATGGAAAAATGCGTAGCGGAGTACCCTACCAATACAAGGTGAATACTAAGAAGAGACTCATAGCCGCAAGGGAAGTCTTGGTGAGTGACAAACAAGAGGTAGAGGATCTTTGGGTTGTAGATCAAATTGAAGAAACCATGTGTTATCACCGAAATTTCGTTCGCACATGGCGACAAGAACTCTGCATCGTCAAAACAGCAATGAGTTCATTCATGGCACTGAATTAATTTCATAGCATTCCAGAAGGGTCAAAAACTATACAAAGTAACCAAGAATTGAAGGGCACTTTATAGCAGTTTGGTGTGTGCGCACATGCACAGGACGAGAATGTACCACGCGTGCATGCGCGCACGATGCGCGGTTTTCAACGAAATAACCCGCGCACCTGCTAAATGGCGCATTTATTGCATAGGTCGGCCTCCCAACCACTTATGGACTGGCTCCCAATCTGATTTGACTCCCAAATCTGAGCCGAATCTGCAGGGTAGGCGGTTTAATGACCTAATGAAGCCCTAAAGAGCCCCTTTTCACACTTTGAAGAGGTTACGTAATCGCCCGGTGATCTGCTATAAAAATCCATGAAGACACATTGTTTTCGCAAGGAATTTCAAGTATTGTTATGCTGTTGAGATTGTCAAGGGCTCATTCTTTGATGATAACACATCGTCAACATTTCTTTCTACTGGGAGTTCTTTCACCATCATTCTCAGTTCTCTGCATTGTAAGGGAAGCAAATTCGTGAGGGCATCAAGAACCTTCCTTTGGGGGAAGAAGGAACCACAGTTCCCTTCCTTCATCATGCTCTGGTTTCATCAATTGATCAGCTCAAAACCATTGATGGTATCGGTGTCTTTTTGTGTTTATTGTTTCTGTTTCATATGCTCACAGTTTTAGTTTATTGTTATTTAAATCTTGCTTGTAGTTTTTTTTGTTTCCTCTAACCCTTTCTTCAATAGCTGTCATGTCCTGCAAGACCCAACAGGGCATGTAAGCACCCTCGATTTTCTCACCAGGTGATGAATTGGGTGCGAACAGACTGGTGACTCCACTGGGGAGTAGGTATCAAATCCTCCCTCATTTGGGTTTTTATTTTGCTTTCCTTTTGGTTTTATTAACTTGCAGGAACACAAACCGGCCTCCGCCGACCTGCTAACCAGTCAATTCACAGGAGAATTGAGAGAAATCCATCCAGACTTTCTTTCTCGGTCACTTGTCACAGGCGCGTGGGTATTCAACACCACAACCGCGCATCTTGCGCGCATGCGCCTGCGCAACTCGTTCTATCTGCGCACATGCACTTTAGTTCTCAATATTTTCAGCGCACATGCGCCATATGCGCATCTGTCAGTACTGGAAGACGCGCATCTGAACTAAATTTCACATTGTAAGGTTTTTGGATGTGGGGAAAGTCATTTTCCTTCTCAAAAAAGATGTTATGCATGCTCTAAATACTGCACCACTTAGACCCCTCAACTTATAAAGGGGATAGTCAAACAAACATAAGCACTTAGGTGGATAAAAATCAATTTCCTTTATTTGCTTTCTGCCACATGGATGGCTTGCTTTGATTTATAAATCTAAGAACATCAATTTTAATCACATCTAAACTCACATTTGGGACTCGAAGTTGAAAGTAACAATCTTGAGTATGCTCTTCTCTTGCGCCTTCAAGCGATCTTGAGAATCAGAAAAAGATTGCTAAAACAATCTCATCTCCCTTAACAAAATTTCAAAAACTTTTAGGAGAGGACAACGGCCCTTTCGGGACCCCTCTTAGCTTCATTTTTCAAACACATTCTTGTAATGGGCCCATACATGCCCACATGTCAACAAAGCTAGAGTAGTGTTTGAATTTCTGCTTTCTTAGATAAAAAAACTAGGAGATTTTAAAGGTTTGTAACGGGCCCACACATGCCCACATGTTCAATCTAGGATAGTTTCATTCTTTTTCTAGATTAACTCACAACATAGGGATTTAAAGGACAGTAATGGACCACATGTCCACATGCCAGTTTCCTAGGGCTTTTAAAATTCCGCAAGGTTGTACCAATGACATCTAGCTAAATAGGTAATCACACTTTTGTAAGGACCAAGCGAAGTCCACATGCAGCAAGGTGACATCTAAATAACTAAAACTTGGTACACTTTCACTCACACACAAAAGTCACTTCTTCACTCACATAGC
>JASDQU010101487.1:325480-339898 GCA_032191745.1 Picea mariana
GTCTGGTCGGCAAGCTATCGTCAGCCTGCATCATCAACCATCATGTCAGATCATGTCAACAACATATCATAAAATCAATAGCATATCATCAAAACAAAACAATATCACCGTAAATGAAACAACTCAAATAGCCCACTCCCTGACTCAATCCGGAGTCCAAGGGAGTTCCATCGATGCCTTTTCATCCTCAAGGTCCGAAACCCTGCACACTCAATGAAACTGAGTCAGCAGCACCTGTCTACATCAAAGTAGTAAAACATCTTGCCATATAACTTAACGCATCATAATGAAGGAAAAGTTTTATCATCATAAAAATCCAGATCACTTGCGAGCAAGTGTCCTCAAAGAATAAGTTTGGTAAGTGCGCCAGAGCGGGATGTTACAACCATTATTCCATTTTACCATCTCATGATTCCATTTATGATTCACTAACATTTCTTTTCCAATGAACACTTTGTTGCATTTCGATTGATACACATATTGGCATGATTCATAAAGATAAAGAAAAGTATTTCTTATACACAGTGATGCTCTCTTATGCACATTGATACCTTATTATTTCTAGTGAGTATATGGCTAAATTATTGCAGAAAGAAAATAAATAAGTGAAATGAATGTTGTTAACACAAGAACCAACATCTTTTGTATTCATGTTTGTCACACAAGAACCAACCATAAGAAAATTTCACATGTTGTTACACATATTTCACATGTTGCACATATATTACATGTTGTTACACATGTATTTTACATGTTGCTACTCCTGTATTTCAAATCCTGGAAATATTCATTGTTAAAAGGACATCATCAATCAAAGCCATAGTTTAAATGCCAAAAGTTCTTAAGAAGATCCATTCATGGTTGCATGAGGACATGCAACAAGTTGAGTTGGGGGGCATGTTGGGCCTCATAAATGTCACATTTATATCCTCTTTTTCCTTCACTATTCCTTACATTTCATTGTCCCATTAACCTTCCATCATACCATTTCCATAATGATACTTGGGTTTCTCCTTATTATTTTGCATTGTATTCATTTTAGTATTATAAATGTATTTGTGATTAAATATTAGAAAAATAACATATTTTCATTATATATCAAGGTTAGATGAGTTTGATGATGTGTGTAGGCATATGTGAAGATTTTAACAAAGTCAAATATTACCACCTAGCCTCAAATTCGAATTTCATCTCCAAGCTTTGAAGATTTGAAGAATATTTGGGACAATCATTCAAGCATATTCAAAGGAGAAGATCATGGAAGATTTGGATGGCATATCTTATCTAAGATATGTGACAGTGGAGGATTTGAAGGGATCATATCTTCTAATAATAGGAAAGTAGTTGAGAATGGTTGAGAGAATAGTGGATCTGTAATTATGACACTCTTCAAGACTCTTATGTATATAAGAGAGTGTTCTCTCTTCATGAGGGCGATCATGTTATTCATAGGAGATTAGCTTGGAGAGTTAGAGATCATTTAATTCATAATTTAGTCTTGTAATGAGGAGAAGGGGATTCTTAGCTTTGTTATTCTTTCATGCTTTGTCATTTGACTCTTGTAATATAATTTGAGATTGATGTATTGTGTGAGCTCACATATGTCTTTTGGTCATTCAACTCTTCACATGTTGTATTGATTCCTATATTAATTTCTTTCTTTCCTAGTTAGTCTTTCAATGCTTTCCTAGATTAATTTCATTTCAGAAATTTAGATTAGATTAGTTCTACTTCAGTGCTGCATATATAGTGCTTGTGCTTTGTAAGACTACGAACCTCGGATTGAAAAATTAAATAGTTGGGCAAATACTACAATGGAATTAAACGACAACATTTCCACCTAACAGTAAGATGGATTGAAGTATTTCAGAAATAAAAATAAATACATCATACATACCTTTACCTTTATTTTCTTCATTTAGAAACAAAGTAAGTATATCCTTACCATTCTGTCAAAAATTCTTAATATATGAACCCTCTAGCCAATATGAAATTTTGTCATGATACAAATCACAAAAGCATGTAAGAATGTAACTAGATTCAGAAAACTTGCCAAAATTATGGGGACCTGACATAACCATCGACCAAGATGGAAATTCCCCATTCTCTTGAAAATTCTCCACCTCTTCACAAATTTCTTTGTATGGAGGATATGAAACAAAAACATCATGCTTGCCCCCTAGATTTTCAATAAGAAACAAAGTAAGCATGAATTTACCATTACTTTGAAGATTTTTTAGATATGAATTATGAAGCCAATCTTCAATCCTATCATGAAACTCAGAATCCAAAGTATCACTTTGAGGAGTTGGATCTACAATTGATAAACACATCATACGAGGATTCATTATAGAAATCAAATTGTTGGTTTGAGCATTCCTTTTCATGAGATGAATTAGTTCCAAATGTGCAGTAGAATCATGATATTTTAATTTAATCAATGAATGAATATGAAGTATGGAATCTGAAATGGCCACATCGTTATGACTACAAGCGAAGCAAAAGTGTAATTTTTTTTTTGTTTTTAGGAAAGAAGGGGATGACAACAACAGTTTAACTACACCACTGATGATGAATGCAAGCACGCAGTCCAGGCAACAGGAAACTATGACACCACGCATTGGCACAAGGGAAACTGGGAAAAACATGCGTATATCAACAAGGAGGAACAACTACCTGCCTGACACAAACAAGACATGTCTGCAATCTAAGGGACAACATCCCCCTCCCGACACAATGACCCATGACGAACAATACTAGAACCTCAAGGCTCATGAACGAAACACATGAAGGCATTCCACCGATGCGCCAAAAGAAACTTACAATGCTCGACTACACTCACCGAGAATGCACCAACTCCGACCAATTTCTCATTCGTCGCTATCCAATAGGGCACACCATGATACCCTCATCATGAATCATACCATCCCCAGGTGATAGACGTGTCAATAGCCTTGGCACCACACATCCTAACTGGACTGAGGAATCTAGATAATCCAATGCACTAGGAGTCGAATACCAAAGAAAACCATACCCATACCCCAACAACACATTGATGAGATGCCAGAGGAAGACACCCAAGGAAGACACAAGACAAAAAACGCCTTCGTCAACAAACAAACCCTTTTATCAAGTCTAAACTGGTCAACTTATGATCTAAATCAATGTTAAATACATATCTAAATTAACCAGTCTAAAATACAAATAGTCAATGATTTACAAACCTAACTTAACATGATATACAAATCAATTTAGAGAGTTGAATTTACCAAATTAAACAACAACTATATATCAATTCAACTTTATCATATATCCAAATTAGCAAGTCTCAATGACAACTAGTCAATAATGTTCAAGGAAAAATAAGCCTTAAGGGCAATCTAAATTGCCAGTCTCAATGACAAATTGGACAAATATTTCAATTCAATCTACCATTAATACAATCTATTCTCAAAATTACCATTATAATAAAAGATCATTCTCATTATCATGCATAATGATTATGATTAAGGTGCTAATTAATGAATTATCTTTCAAAAATCTATCTAGCCAAAATAATAGTGTTAAGGTTGAAATGGTTGCCCTTGACTAAACTGGAGGTATGATAATTCTATTATCTAGCCAATAAAAGGGGATTGGCATAATTAAGGTTTCACTGTCTAAGGATGTATCAGTAGGTGAGAGTTATTACCATTAAACTCATTAAATGCATAAACAATATTAATGTTTCAGTGTCAAGTTAAAACATAGGTAATGTATAGATGACAATGTGCCCAACGTAGGCAATTCATACAAGAAAATGCACTCTTACATATGGTAACCACACAAATCCCAGGGTAAGTCAGAACGAAGTGCAGACCATGGGAAAATGCCAGGCACACAAGCAATGAGCATTTTCATAAAAGGAAAAATATTTTGAGCAATAAACACAAGCGATGAAACTCCTTCAAGTGAAAACACAAATCAATAAGTTCAGGCAAGAAACCCCTTCAGAAATCGCAGGGCAATGGTGAATGTCAGTGCATTCCTAAGGAGGGTAAATTTGTCAGGTAATAAGTAAAACTCATAGACTGAACAAAGGAAAAATTGTTGTATAGTACTCACCAAAATGGAATTATATATTTTTTTTCATTAATAAATAAGCAAATCATTGTGCCAAACACACCAGAAGGGAATTACATTGTTGTCGTTAATAATTAGGAAAAATTGTTGTACCAAAACACACCAGAAGGGAATTGCATTGTTGTCATTAATAATTAGGAAAAATTGTTGTACAAAACAGACTAGAAGGGAATTACATTGTTGTCGTTAATAATTAGGAAAAATCGTTGTACAAAACACACTAGTAGGGAATTACATTCTTTGTCATTAATAAATAAGAAAAATCGTTGTACAATACATCCCAGGAAATAAAGAAATAAAAATGATTATCTGTAAGATGTAATGAGAAGACATGCCATTCAATATAAAAAAGAAGACGTTATGGATTGATTCAATATCATAGAAAAATAAAAACGTAATCTATCTACAACTCAATGATGCGCCGACAGACCATTAAATAAATTAGAGAAAACATTTTGGTGATGATTCTATATCATAGAGATAAAAACGTAACCTATCCATAACTCGATAATACGCATACAGAGAATATACATCAGTAAAAATGTCATGTAAATGATTTACAATTCGTTGCCCCAATTTTGTTGTCGAGTTCTTTGCAGTCAACAGGTAAATAAATCGCAGCTCTAAAGATAAGTGGTTATTAAAATCATAGTATTAAAATGCAACATTTATGGTAAAAAAAAGGGGGCAAATCACTAGAGTAACAAGGGTAAATCGTAGTCACAAGAAGTGACCAAAAACACAGTCTTAAAATGCAATGGTTTCAGTCTTGATAATGGAAAATCACTAGAGTAACAGAGGATCAAAATGTAGACAAGAAAAATATAAACTTTCACCATCGATCAATAAATTGTTGGGTCAATTATGCGCATCAAGGTGCAAGACAACACTCTACCTCTAACAACCACAGGGCTAAATGACTGGCAGGAATGACCTTCGCTCATCATCCATGCACAAAAAAGAAGGGTGTTTAGATTCATAGGTCTATTAACAATGAATTGACGACCGTAGATCAAGCTCCTGGCCGACTACTCAGACATGGACTGATGAGCTAGGGGGGAAGGAAAAAATGAACCGCAATCAACACAAATCAATAAACCATAGGATGGTCAAGACAGGCAGGGGTTGATGGCCATGGAAATGAATCAAGATCGAGCCAAAGGCTACGGGGGGGATTTCAGTCATCAACTAAAATGATAAGACAATCATTTTCTTTACCCAATTAAACATAAAGAACTAAAAGCATAAATCATACTAACAATCTGCCATGCATAAATAAAGGAAGCGTATCGTATCCCAAGTAGCCTGCTCTGAGTTGTTGTCCTACATGGCCCATGTAACTCCCTCTTGTTGATCAATGAGACTTCACTGATACCTCCCATCCAACGCTAAGGGTACTCTTCTTCTCCCTTATCCCCCCGAGCTGCAAAGGGGCCACACACACTAACCAGAGAATCAACTAGTTCACAGCTTACCTCGCAAGGCCGAGCTACCAATCCTCACTAAGATGGGTATCCAAACTCCCACAAGCTAAGTCAGTCAAGTATAAGTTTCTGCAACGTAATGTTATGCATAACATAAGAGATCCATCCTCCTCCTCCTCCCTCCTTTATATAAATTTTCTAAGTCCATTAGTTTCCCAAAATCCCTTTTAATTTATTGTTTAATAATTTAATTCATAATAATCCTTCCCGTACATGTGTCACCCATCCCCATCATTCCTCCATAAATTAATTTCATTAATTAATTAAATACCCCTATTTCCCTCACCCACATAAAATCAATCCTATAATCTCTCCTAGGTGTCCCCATATTCCCTTACAAGTTTTAATTACTTTCCCCCTTATTAATTTATTAGTTGAGTTTAATTTAGAAAGTTCTTAAATGCTATATACCTTAGTAAGTTAGGATTTCTGCTTTTTCCTTTTGTTTCCCCTTTCTTTTTATGTTTCCTACTTTTTCCTAGTTTCCTAATTATTTTAGATTTTCCTCTTTCTCTTTTTATTTAAAACTCAATTTGGCAGGTGTAGAAAATTAACGTTTTCCCTTTTCCCTTTTCCCTTTTAAATTAATAAATTTTAATTAGTATAAGTGACAAAACAAATATTTCCCCCTTTTCTAAATTTTATTTCACAAAAGATTTTATAAATTAAAAGAATTATTCACCCCCTTCTTGACACATGATTAATGATGATTATCATTTTTTTTTTTTTACAAACATATTTTTTTTTTACCGCAAGTTTCACCTAGACCTAGATTTTAATTTTCGAGGCTATGCGACATTTTATTAGGGAAAATGATTTAAATTTTTCTGATCACGTTATTAGTCCTAAGGCCATCTAGGTTTATTCATTTATTAACTAACAATGCGACGTGCCCTTCAGGATGCACTAGGTGCTCCAAGGGAGCCACTCACCTCCTTTTGTTTCCCTTGCGCGATGTTCCCTTTAGGATGCACTAGGTGCTCCAAGGGAGCCACTCACCTCCTTCTGCTTCCCTTGCACGACGTTCCCTTTAGGATGCACTACATGCTCCAAGGGTGTCACCTGCCTCTTTCTTTTTTTCTTGTGCAATGTGCCCTTCAAGATGCACTACGTGCTCCAAGGGTTCCACTCGCCTCTTGACTAATTTGGTAGACATTAAAAACCCCTGGAGTCAATACTCCACTAGGTGATCTTGTGGGAGACTAATGGCCTCTAAGGAATAAGGCCCCTGCCCTATCGCGTGCCCCTTAGAACCATTGCAAGAGAGTATCGCAGTCTGCCCTCACGGCATCATGGGTCCTCTCTAACTAAGTAATCATTAACCTACAGTTAGAGCCACGATGGTAGTGTTAGTAGGATATGGCAGGGTTGTTGTCCACACCTCTCCCTCAACATCTTTGGTAGTCGTACGTGACCCGTATACGCCACATGTGAGTTTGGTTGGCAAGCTATCATCAGCCTGCATCATCAACGAATCAGGTTAGAAATATATCCATAATCATATCATCTAATCATATGCACTAATAACACATACACAATAATCAAACCCCAATATTTCACTCCCCGACTCGATCTAGAGTCCAAGGGGTTCCATTGATGCCTTTGCATCTTCGAGGTCCAAAATCCTGCACTCTTAGTAAAAATGAGTCAATAGAACCTATCTATGTTAATGTAGCAAAATGACATGTCATCAACCCATAAAGCCTCATAATCAAAATCAAATGCTTAATAGTATAATAATCCAGATCACTTGCGAGCAAGTGTCCTCAAAGAATAAGTTCACTCAGTGTGCACAAGAGCGGGATGTTACAGAATCTTTGATCTCCATAATGAATGCATTGTCTTTTTCAAAAATAAATTTTGTAGAATCATCTTGCGACATATCTTTTTCCCATGTGAGTGATGAAAGTGAAAGAGCATCAAATCTGACTTCATAAATGTTATGTTTGAAATTAATTTCACCAAATATTGACATATCGAGAAGATTAGATTGTGATGGAGAAGAGTACGATACTGTGGGTAAAATACCATGCACACCAGAATCTAAGAAGAGATCGGGATATAAAGAGTAAAATGAATTAGAAATGAGCACATGAAAATATTCTCTTGAGCTATGATAATTAACAATGGTATTCGCAAGACATTCATCTTCACTTGTGTTCATACTTTCACTCTCTTTTGGTGATAAATCCTTCAATATGATACGATCATCTAAATTTTCCTTCTGTATGATAGACAATTCAAAACATTCATGACAAACATATAATCTTTCATGTGGATGAAGGTTTAACGTTTCTTTTTCCAATTCTACATATACATCTCTAATTTGTTTCATTGGAATGTTAGAATGCTTAAGATCATTTCCATCACCTAAGTGTTCTTCAATAATTGAATCTAAGTGTTGATTAGAGAAAGAGTTAGAAAAGGATGGACATATAGCTAGACCCACAATAAAATCTCCTTCCACAATAGTTGAGGATTGAATGTGCGAGGGTTCAGAGGAAAAAAAAAATTGATTTTCAGAGAGAAAATTTTCAATAGATTCTACCTCCCTTGCTTGTTCAATGTTTTCTGATGGATTTCTCTCATCTTGCAAACAAAATCCATCTTTCAATTGGGTGTCAATATTTGTAATTGATTCATCATTCATGATTGAATATGATTGGATGAAAGGGGCACAAGCATCAGAGAGGATAATTAGTACAAATGACATGTCATCAAGATTAAATTTGTTAAATTTGGTAGCATCGACAGTCATTCTCCAATGAGAGGCCATATGGGCCACCCTGAGGCTAGACAGGGAGATTTGGAGAATCACCCAATCTTGTGAGGTATTGACAAATGCCAGAGGGGAACAGACAACCTCTGTGAGTCAAACAAAAAGTCAGGAAGAATGAGATGCTATGTGAGTCTAATGCAAAAGTGAGGGGAAACGTACAACCTTTGTGAGCATAGACAGTCTAGTGAAAAAGTCAGGGGGAATGTACAACCTCTATGAGCATAGACAGACTAGTGCAAAATTTAGGGGGAACATACAACCTCTATGATCCTAGTCAAAACTTGTGAGCCATCAGAAAAAGTCAAGGTATCTAGCAAAAGTTAGGTTGAATGTAAAATTCCTATGAGCTAGAAACAAATGATATTCCTAATATTGAAAATGATGTAATTGTATTGATCTAGTGCGTCGGCATGTGTAAACATTATCCACCATGAAGAGAATTTTGAATTTCCTTGTCAAGAGTTTTAACTAAAGTCTTGAGTATAGTTATATGTTAGAACTAAAGTGTTATGCTAAGTTGCAACTAAAGTCTTGAGTCTAGTTCTATTTTTAGTAATGTTGAGTTGCAGCTAAAGCCTTGTGTCTAGTTCTATCTTAGAACTAAAGTGTAATGTTGAGTTGTAACTAAAGTCTTAAGTCTAGTTCTAAGTTCGAACTAAAGCATGTCAGTCTCAAGTCTAGTTCTAAGTTCAAACTAAAGTGTAGTGCTAAGTTGTAACCAATCTGAAGTCTAGTTCTAAAGTTTGAACTAAAGTGTAATGTTGAGTTGTAACCAATCTCAAGTCTAGTTATAAGTTTGAACTAAATTATGAAGTTGAGTTATGACTAATGCATGCAATGAGGTTACTATTTCAAGCTTCTCCTCTTCCCCTCTTTAGCCTATATAAGAATAGGTTGAATCCTCTCTTCAACACAGTTTTTGCAAGACAGTTTTGCAACACAATTTTGAAAAAGAGTTTTCATATGCAGATTGAGGGTGAAGTAATAGAGGAGCACATCAATGATAAAGAAGTAGCATATCAAAGGTGTATTTCAACAAGGTCTTGTAAGTATTTTTTAGGTCAGATTGATCTTGGCAAGCTCTTTGAGAGAAGTACATTCATGGTGGATATTTGTAAGAGATCTTACATTATTAATGCAATAAAGGAATATTGTTTGCTGGGGGTTTTCTCCCTGTACAAGGTTTCCCCACGATATATGTGTTGTTGATATGCATGTTTACTTATATACATAATTATTTCTATTTGATTAAGATTTGTAATTGTTGAAGTGTATTAAGATGGAATCAAAGTACTGAAGAAAATAAAAGAATTAATCCACATAAGAAATCAAGCTCATAATATAACATGGTATCAGAGTTTAGGGTGTTTTAAATGTGTTGAAGTGCAACAACAGGTACACACAGATCCAAGTGAGCTTGATTAAGTTTCCATTGTGAGGACCATGGAATCCTCCATTTCAGTCAGGGCCAAAGATAAGCTCGAAGGAGCTACCAAATTTAATATGTGGAAGCTCCGTATAACAAATATCTTGCAAGAGCATGATCTTGAGAAGTATGTGACCACATTTGTGGAGGAACCAATGAATAATGCAGGAAGAACGGCTTTCAGAAAGAGTCAAGAAAAGGCCAAGTGAATCATCTTTGACTCAGTTAAAGATAGTATAATGCCTACAATGACTTCGTTGATGACTGCCAAGGACTGTATGGATACCTTGGTGAATCTGTATGAGAAACACACTCCAAGTTAGAAGAGGAAACTTAAGCACAAGCTTAAGTATTTGAATATGGAGAAAGGTGAATCAGTGGCATCTTTCTGTTTGAGGATAGATTAGATCATAGATCATCTTTTGGTCACATGGGTGACAGTGGATGATGATGATTTAGTGCAAGCCATTTTTGACATTCTTCTTTCTTCATGGGAGAACTTCTTATCCAGTGTAAGTGGGAGAGAGATTTATCCCATGTTTGAGAGGTTATGGCATGATTGCCTCCAGGAGGAGAGTCGCACAACTACCAGGAGTGAGCCAACGAAAGAAGAGCACTCAACTTTAGCATCAAGATTCAAGGGAAAGAAGAAAAGCAATTTCCAAAAAGGCTCTGAATGGAAGCCAAACATCAAAGGTACATTCAAAGGCAAGAATATTGATACATCTAATATTAAATGATTTAGTTGTAATAAGTTGGGTCATTTTTCTAAAGATTTTTGGTTTATAAAGAAATATCCTAGGAAAGGGAAACATCATGTCTCAACTGCTGAGAATGATGAATCCAAAAGAAATCAGAAATGTCCTTCTAATGAGAAAGAAAATTGGAAAGAATATTATTTGGTTTCTTCTTTATCCAGTTCAGTTTCCACGGGGCCGAAAACTTGGTTCGTAGACAGTGGTGCATCAAAGCACATGAAAGGGTACAAGGAGATCCTCTCAGATTTTGAGACAAAATATTTTGATGAGTAGGTCGAGCTTGGGGATGAAAAATGTTACAAGATAGAGGGAGCAGGCTCTATCTCCTTCAGACTAGAATCTGGGGCTAGACTTCATGTTGATGATGTATTATATGTTCCAGGGATCAAGAAGAATCTACTATCAGTTGAAACCCTTGAGGGCAAGGGATATTGGGTGATCTTCAAGGATATGAAGGCACTACTATGGGCTAAAGGTAGCCACTTAAGTACAATAGAACCCATTGGAACTCGCAGTGGAGGATTGTATGTTGTGTCAGGATAGTCAGTTCAGGCATTGGTTCATGATGCAACTAGCTCCAACGAGTTGTGGCACAGAAGACTTGGACATCTTCATTAAAAATCTCTTCCAGATCTACAGAACATGGTATGTGGCATGCCCTCTATTTCTCTTAGTAAAAATGAAATTTGTAAGGGATGCATGCTAGATAAAAATATAAAGAAAGCATTTCCTAGTAGTGACAACATAGCTCATCGCATCTTAGATCTGGTTCATTCTCATGTATGTGGTCCCATGTCATCTCCCTCACTCAGTGGTTGTTTGTATTATGTCATTTTTATTGATGATTACTCAACAAAATGTTGGATATATTTTCTTAAAGCTAAAAGTGACACATTTGATAAATTCAAAGAGTATAAATCCTTTATTGAAAATAAGATAGGGAAACACATCAAAATCCTTAGAACAAACACTGGAGGAGAGTTTGAATCTCTTCAGTTTGAGGATTTATGCAAGTCACAGGAATCAAGAGACAGTTGCTCGTGCCATATATCCCTTAGAAAAATGGTGTTGCTGAGAGGAAAAGAAAGACTATTTGTGAGCTAGCGAAAGAAATGATGTTTGACCAGGATCTTCCAAATTATTTATGGGCAGAAGCTATCTCCACTCCCGTGTATATTCATAATGGGTGTCCACATGCTATTTTGAAGGACAAGACTCCTGAAGAAGTCTTCTTAGGGATCAAACCTGAAGTAGGGCATCTAAGCATATTTGGATTTTTTGTTTATATTCATGTCCCTAAGGAAAAGAGGACAAAAATGGAACCCTCAGGAAAGAAAGGGGTTTTTGTGGGGTACAGTGAGAACTCCAAATTTTACAGGATTTATGTACCATGTCACATGCAAATAGAGGTAAGAAGAGATGTGTCTTTCCATGAGGAAGCTACATTTAAGAAATCCAAAGAGCTTCAGTAGGATTCAAAAGCAGTTCAACCAACTTCACCCTCTTATGAAAATGAAGAGTTAGATGACCAGAGGGAGGAACCTCGTGAAGGGACAAGTAATGAGACCCTAGAACCTATTGAAGTGTTAGAAATAACTTTGGAAGAACCTCCAGCCAAAAGGAAGCGAGGGTGGCTTAAAGAAATAATGCAGGAAGCAGAAAGGATAACTTCTCCCAAAGGAACTTTCAGGGAAATGGAGAGGCCTCATAGGTTTGGAGGCTATGTTGCACTGATGAGTAGCATTAGTGATGCTGAACCTTATTCATTTGAAGAAGAATAAAAATTACAAGTATGGAAGGATTCCATGCTTGAGGAATATAGGTCTATTATAAAGAACAATGTTTGGAACAATGTGCCAAGGCCAAAAGACAAATCAGTGGTTTCTTCCAAATGGATCTATAAGATCAAACATGCAGTAGATGGAAGTATGGAAAATTTCAAAGAAAGATTTGTATCCAGAGGATTCACTCAGAAAGAAGGAATTGACTATGAAGAGACTTTTGCTCCTATAGCCAGGTATACCTCCATTCGAGCTATTATTTCATTAACTTTCGTACTTTGTTGGAAACTACATCACATGGATGCAAAAACAACATTATTCAATGGAAAGATTGAACAGGAGGTCTTTGTGGAACAACCAGATGGTTTTATACTTCATAACAAAGGCACTCATGTATGCAAGCTAAGGAAGGCCTTGTATGGTCTTATGTAGGCTCCCAGAGTTTGGTATGACAGGATTGATGGCTTTCTTAAAAGCCTGGGCTTTCAGAAAAGTTATGTTGATGCAAATCTATACTTCAAGGTAAGAGGTAACCAACCTGTTATACTAATCCTGTATGTTGATGATCTCTTTATAACATGAAATAAAGGGCTAATATACCGGTGTAAGAGGGAGCTAACATCAGAATTAGAGATGAAATACTTAGGCTTGATGCATTACTTCCTAGGATTGGAAGTGTTGAAAAGATAGGGTGAGATGTTTCTGGAACAAGGAAAATACACATTGGATGTACTAAAGAGGTTTGGTATGATGGATTGCAAATCCATGCCTACTCCGATGGATACCAACCTAAAGAAGCTACATGATTCTGATACAGGTTCAGATTTGGTGGATCCCACCATGTATAGGAAGATGATTGGATCATTGATGTACATGATCTACACTAGGCCAGATATATGCTATGCAGTGATTACAGTGAATCAATTCATGACTGAAATGAGACAAAGACACTGGGTGGAAGAAAAGCACATCTTGAGATATCTCAGAGGGACCATTACTTATGGTCTGAGATATACATCCAGTGGTGGTTTATTTTTTCATGGGTATGTTGATGCTGACTGGGCAGGAAGCCTAGTGGATCATAAGAGTACTTCTAGATACTTCTTCAGTTTAGGATCCTCTCTGATCTCTTGGTCAAGATGAAAGTAGGGATCCATTGCACAAAGTATAGTAGAGGCTGAGTACATTGCAATAAGTGATGCTAGCAAGGAAGCAGTATGGCTCATAAAATTAGTTTTTGGGTTGTTTGGTGATAAGCTTGAGACGATGGTGGTTCATTGTGATAATCAAAGTTGCATAAAATTGACAGAGAACCCAATATTTCACAAGTCAAAACATATTGACATGAGGTACCACTACATCCAAGACTTGGTCCAGAGAAAAACTATAAAGTTACAGTACATAGCCATGAGAGAGCAGGTAGATTATATCCTGACCAAGCCTCTAACATTGAGAGAGTTTATGTAGTTGAGAGACAAGCTTGGTGTGGCTGAGAATGACTCCCTCATTTAGAGGGAGTGTTAAATTTGGCAGCATCAAAATTCATTCTCCAATGAGAGGCCATATGGTCTACCCTGAGGCTAGCTAGGGAGATTTGGAGAATCAACCAATCTTGTGAGGTATTGACAAAAGCCAGGGTGAACAGAAAACCTCTGTGAGTCAAACCAAAATTTAGGATGAATGAGATGCTATGTGAGTCTAATGCAAAAGTCAGTGGGAATGTACAACCTCTGTGAGCATAGACAGTCTAGTGAAAAAGTTAAGGGGAACGTACAACCTCTATGAGCATAGAGAGACTAATGCAAAAGTCAGGGGGGACGTACAACCTCTATGAGCCTAGTCAAACCTTGTGAGCCATGATCAAAAGTCAAGGTATGTAGCAAAAGTTAGGTTGAATGTAAAATTCCTATGAGCTAGAAACAAACAATATTCTTAATATTGCAAATGATGTAATTGTATTGATCTAGTGTGTTGGCACGTGTAAACATTATCCACCATGAAGAGAATTTCGAATTGCCTTGTCAAGAGTTGTAACTAAAGTCTTGAGTATAGTTCTATGTTAGAACTA
>JASDQU010101488.1:26924-77627 GCA_032191745.1 Picea mariana
GAAAAAATAAAGCACAAATAGTACTAATGCTTGGGGCCCCATCCAATCAAGCGACGCCTCATCAAGCCCTGTCAGCTCCACCTCAGCTTTCAATTACGTCCATTCAGCCCGTCAAGCCCCATCAGCTCCACCTCATCTTCCGATTACCTCCATTCAGACCTTCAACGTAGGTTTTCATATAAAATTCTTGCCTATCATTGTTCCACCTAATCCATACACATCAACGATGGAATTTTTGGGATGGATAATACTTGCCTCTTTGAGCTATAGTTTCACTCCTTCGACTATAATTGGACTATAATTGTAATGAAGTCCATTTGAATGCTTGTACTATATTTATATTTGAGGACAACATGATTTTGTTATATCGTGGGTAAACAATATGAACTGAATGACGTAATATTAATGAAATTGTATGCCACATTATCATATCTCTACTGATATGTATTGAAATTGTTTAATTTGACGAGTACAAACAAAATAATAGTTTCAAAGTTCCCTTCCTATTATTACTATAAATCATATTAAACTTGAAAATTGATTTTAGATTATTTCTTTTTAATCATTATTATTATTGTTATCTGGAAAACTAACCAAGTGCATCCATCCTTATCATGAAAGATTCCATGTCAAACTATAGGTTTCAATCATGTCATCTTTTTCATTTATGAGATATCCGAGAGATAGTTTTCGTGTTGATGGTATGCCTTTTGTCCTTTGAAATTCTTATGAATTGGGGGCTTCCATGTTTACCTCCTTTTTGTTTTATGTTTGGAGTTTTTAGAAGGTCAAACTTGTGATACTTTTCATTAAAATAACAATGACATCAAAATTAGTATTTATCCTCTTTTTTAGTGGGCATTTAAAAGGATGTCATTAATATTGGCATGATTCTTTGTTATTATCAAAGGATAGTTATTTATAATCCTCCTATTTAATGATGTAAATGTTAATTTCTACATGTAATTCTATGTGACTAATTTTCAGATCTGAAAATTGCTTCCTAGTGATTTAATAGTAAAACCCTAGTTGTTATCACTGGACAATTTTACACTAAAAAATTATTGACTGAAATTATATGCAGCAGAAACACAAACGATCATAGATGAATCATCAACACAAATTTCAGTTCTGTAACCTTGCTAACTTTAGAAATTTGAAGGGAAAAACTATCTCTCTCAACCAACACATTTTCACCAAAAATCTAAGGACAACCTAGTTTTCCAATGACAAAAAAAGTCAGAAAACCAAACCTCAGCAAAAACCTTGAAAATTTCTTCTTCTAAAAAATATATTATAGGCCACCTATATGGCCCACTGATGTCACTTGTGGTGTTGTTGACGTCATCCTGTACAAACTTTCACATGTCCAAAAACCTTAGATGGAAGTACATGACTATCCATTCTGTAACCCCCGTACATATTCGCTTGTCCCCATTGCAACCCGCGTACATACACAACTATGCCCACTACAACCTACATACATTGTAACGTCCTCGGGGGTCGTCACCCCACTGGTCGGGCAAACGCTACTGTGCGGAACAACATCATTCTCATACTTAATTAATAACATGCACTTAAGTCATATTAAACACATTTAACTTAGAGTAAGCACAATATTACTTTTAACATAAATAATCCATTGCATTAACAATAATTCATATGCACAACAGAATACATGATACATATAAGTATCACAGGCATGCAAAACATAATATTAAGCATAAGCTGATACTTATCTTTGAAACCGTGGCAATTTCACCAACTACGTGCAGGCCTTCCACGAACCTCCCATCCTTAGACCACACTGCTCATCATGCTCAGTAGTGGGTCACCCCCGAGCTGGGACTAAGGTCCACCCAAGGTAAGGAATCCTAGTCTAGGCTGAGATTACAGGGAAAATTGCATAGAATAACTGGAAGGATTCTTCCCAAGATGCCTTATTACGCCCACTACTCACAGACTCTCATTCCCCACATGCCTATTCTGCCCGGGAGTATACACCTTCACAAGCACAGTCTATTAGTGCTTCACCTCCCTCTCTAGGTCTCGACAACAGGCCGTATCAGGAAGTCTTAGAGCTCCGTAGCTGGTGCTGGACTCTCTCTGGAAGAATACCACTTCCCAGGAGACTCCTTCACCTGGAAATAGCTTCTCACAGGCCTAACAGACTGCCTCTTCAACTAAGGGCCTTAAAAACTAGTTCTTCATCCCCTTCCAACTCAATTCCCGCACGGTGAGGATAACCACAACACAATGCCACTCAAGAAAATAGAAAACAACAACCTACAAACAGATCGGGTACGGATTCATCTCGGCAATGGCAGATAGACTGGGTTCTTGAACTCAGAAGTTGACTTTCCCCTCCTGACCAGTTCTCTCAACGGTGCATAGGTATTTCAAGGGCAAAGGCAGACCAATAACAGAATCAGACCGATGATGTTTTGGTCTTCAAGAAGACGTCTCAATTTTCTGGTTCTTAGAGATGTGTGAGGATTTCCGAAATCAGATGCAAAGGATGATGGAATGAGGAGCGACCCCCTCCACAACTGAATTCTGCAGTTTTTTAACTGCATGTGCCTGGGTTGACACATGTCACCCATGAAGCTCCATGCACTCCATCAGCATGTGTTCCTCTCTAGGAACTTAGGACAAAACATATATTTCACATGGCTTTTGGAATAATATTAAAATATTATTCCCAAGAACTTAAGCCCCTAGGCTCAACACTTAGCCTCTCTTTCCAACCTTCCAGCCCCCAATCCCTTACCCATTCTATGGAAGATTAGTCCCCCATTACTCATTCATCGTGGTCAGTCTGCACGCAGTGGTGTTTATATTTTTATTAATGTTCTGCATAATTACATATACAAAAGCAGGCTCCTGGCCTTAACACTTAGGCTCTCTAGCCTAATAACACATAAGCCCACCAGCTTATATAAACTTGGCTCACCAGTCTATAAAACATAATTACAATTCATAATGCAAGATTTATACTTCATAGACATGATTTACAACAGGGCTCGGCCTTGGGGACATTACATACATGTATGAAAAACTCAACTTCCTTCGCACGTGCATCCTTCCTCACTTTCCACATTTGATCGAGAAACCTTAGGCTATATGGCCTAGGTGCAAAAGTCTCTTTGACACTATTTCCATATGCCCTAGAACAAGTGTTTATTCACTTATGCTAACTCCATGATGCCACAATGCTGGAATGCCACAATGACTTCTATTCATTATATACAAGTGTAATGAGTGAGTTTATAAGACCTTCCTAAACTCAACAATTGTTTTGAATATTGTATTCGTCTTTGTGGGTGTGACATTTATGAAGATCCATTATGAAGGTCACAAATATCGAGTTTTTTGAGATCTCAATCCTCAGACATGTTGTTTATGGATCCAAAAAATGCACTGAAATGTGTCCATGGAAGCGATTCAAAACTCCTCAATCTCCTTTCACCTGCACCCTAGATTTCCATGGCACTCTATATTCCAGAAACTATTCCATGAAGTTCATAGGAACTTCATCCTTTCCTCCTCGATCTGTGTGTATCCAAACCAGATTGCATGGCTCGATCCTCTTTGATTGACGCTCCTTCTCATCCAATCTCTATTGCATGAAGTTCATAGGAACTTCACCATCTTGTGCAGGTATCTTGATATTTCCTAGCAACTCATCTTTTTCAGCTCCAATGCTCAAATATTAATCGTATGCCCCTCTTCACTCCTTCAGATCCTTGTCACTATGCCACTAGCCACACTTCTGATGCATACTCTAATACGATTACACGTGCCAAAACTCAATTTAACCTAACATTTTCTTGATCATTGATCTATATTGATCAAGAATCATATCTTCTCTACACCAACACACATTCAAATTCATGAATTTACATAGGATTTCACACACAATGAAAGGAAAATAAAAGATACATGAAACACTAGGCCACACATGGATTTTATTACAATCGAGCTTGAATAAATTTACATGTTGCAACCTCACTCTATGCATGTCCATCATTTTGACTTGATATTACTATGTGTCTTGTCTCCTTCTCATTATGCCCACATGATATGTATAAAGGAAACAACACAATCAAGGATCGATTTATTTTTTAGATCTGATCTATCCCAAAGATCGCTAAAAAAAAACAAATATTGCAACAACCCTATAATTTATCATGGAAATCCACACCTTCTTGTATCTCATCATCCATGTATTTCCTTCTTGAAGGTTCATGATTGGATTATGATTTGGAGGGGGGTTGATGACCCTAAATTAGACTCCTGGGATAGAAAAAATTTCATGATATCCTGATCATGTGTCTTCATTGCTGCATCATCTTGACTATGGTCTTATGTTTTCTCATGTACCACTCCATTATAGTGATGATATTCTCCTCATGCGCAACAATGAGCGACAACCACGAATTCCATTTTATCAAGCCTCTACACCTACTACCCAATACCTCATCAAGATTTCTCCTAAGCTTGAACTTTTGGTATTACAAGTTCTCTCTCTTGGAACCTTCTAAGCACTCCTCTTCTCCTCTAGGCTTCTGCACCTACACACTCACACATAGAGAAATATTCCCTTGCTCTAATATCACTTGATGAAGATTGATTTTGGGGGTCGCGAGGATCTAGTTTTTTAATATCTCGATCCTCAGACATGTAGGTTATGGATCCACAAAATGGACTGAAATGCATCCATGGAAACAATTAAATACTCCTCAATCTCCTTTCACCTACACCCTTGATTTCCATGGCTCTCTACATTACCAAAATAGTTCCATGATGTTCATAGGAACTTCATCCTTTCCTCCCCGATCTATGTATATCCAAACCAGATTGCATGGATTGGTCCTCTTTCAATGACACTCCTTCTCATCGAATCCCTATTACATGAAGTCCATAGGAACTTCACCATCTTATGCAGGTCTTGTTCTCTTTCCAAAAAAATCTTTGTTCTCAGATCTTTAATCGTAAGCCCCTCTTAACTCCTTTGGAGCATTGTCGCTAAGTCACCGTCCACACTTTCCTTGCATACTATGATCCGGTTACACCTACAAAAACTCAATTTAACCTTAACATTTCTTGATCGTTGATATATAATGATAAACAATCAGATCTCCTCTACACTCAAACACATTTGGATTCATGAATTCACATAGGATTTCACACAGCGACAGGAAAATCAAAGAAACACAAAACACCAGGTCACACACGGATTTTGTTACATTCGCGCTCAAATAAATTTACATGTTGTGGCCTCACTCTCGTCTTGTCCATCCTTTTGACTTGATATTATATTATTTCTAGCCACCTTATCATTACACCTATAGGCTACATATAAAGGAAACAATCAAATCAATGATTGGTTCATTTTTAAGATCAGATCTATCCCTAAGATCACTAAAAGACAACAAATATCACAACAAACCTATCATTTATCATGGAAATTTTTTCCTTCTTGCAACTCATCCCCCACATCTCGCCTTCTCAGAGGTTTACGATTGGATTATGTTTTGGGGGAGTTGATGCTCATGCATCAGACACCCCATCACAATCCCACAAATCCCAACAACTTTCCCATTATACCCTAGCCTCTTTATGGGGCCAATTTCGCTGAAACGAAAGGCTGATATGGTGCCAATGAATATTCCCACATGCTTGACACCTCGGTCTCTTGTGGGAATACTTCCCGAAGATACAAAAATCAACACTCCCTCTTAGCGGGGGAGGTATTCTCCACCATTCCTAGTTTGTTTCTGAAGTATACAAATTTCCCCTTTACTAGGGATTTGGCGAGAATATCTATAGTTTTATCATCTATAGAAATGTGTTGGAGCTTCACTGCTCCCTTTTTGACTCTATCTTTGATGAAACACTAGGTTCTCTGAGATCTTGATACAAATTTGATTGTCATAGTGAATCACAGTGGGCTCCAACTCTTGGCCAAATAATCTTGCAAGAAGTTTGTGAAGCTAGATAGCCTCACAACTTGCCTAGCTAGCTGGCATATAGTTTTCCTTTGCTGATATTAGTGTCACAAAAGTTTGTTTCTTGATGTACCAGGAAACCAATGTTGATATTAGGCTAGAAAAAACACCAAAAGTGATCTTCTTGTCAATTACACTACCTGCCAAATCTAAGTATGAATATCCATGCAACCTCACTCAATCATCTCTGACATATCTTTGACAAATTCCAATTGTACCTTAAGGTACTTGTGCACATGCTTTGTTGCAACCCAATGCACCTGTCTTGGTTCTACCATGAACTAACTCAGGGTGTTGATAGAAAAACACATTTCTAGTATAGTGTTTACCAGATACATCAATCACCGATTCAACTATCTGTACATCGTGGGATCCACCAAGTCTAAATATGAAGCCCCCAAAATATTCCGATTGGTGGTCATAGGTATGGTCATGGACTTACAATCCATCATTCCAAATCTCTTCACTATCTCAACTGCATACTTCCCTGTTCGAGGAACATCTCTCCTAGCTGTTGTCACACATTTAATCCCAATAAGTAATGCATCAATCCAATTCCTTCATCTCAAACTCCGAGGCCAATTTCTTGATCCACTTTGTATCTTAAAGATATTACATTTTATCTTAGGGATATTACATTTTGATCATAGAATTTCACGACAAAACATATATTATTTTACAACTTTTTAATCCATAAATGAAAATATTATTTTTAAATTTTTTATTCCCCAAAAGATATTACACCAAAACATATTATTTTTATATTTATTTTTTTTGTAAATGAGTGTGAGAATATATATTACTGGACAAAATTATAATACAAAAAAGATACAGGGACTCCCAAGATCTGCCAAAACGGAAACCAGATCTGGGGCCCTAAGGGAGAAATTTCTAATATAGCAAGGGAGGCCTGGGCCGCCACCATGGGAAACCAACCCAAACCTCCGCAATCCAGTTTGAAAAATGATAGCATAACGAAAACAGAGAAAACATAAGCATAGTGGGGTTTGCTCCTACACCGAGAAACTTGACCAGGGCTGGTCCTATGCTAGTCCAGGTTGATGGGGTGCTCTTCATCTCCATCCTTCCTTGCCTCGTACTCCTCCCTCTACTCCACCAGGAATATCTTTCTGATGTACGCTGGGGTTCGATTTTTGTTGGTTGGAGTAATGTCTATATGGTGGACATAGCGTAGATAAAGATGGAATTTCCCTATCAATTGGTCCATTTTGTCCTATTGGCTCCGTTGGTCCTCCGCAAGTATTTTGGCACTCGCCTCCAGGTTGTTGAGGCGGTTCAAAATACCTGTGAGCACCTTCTTTTGGTCCCTAGTTTCTGTCTTGTTGGTTTCCTTTCGATCCGCACACATCTTACCTATCAACATTTTTGTTCTCCAGGCTTCTTCCACCGTCCTATGGTAGAGGGTTGTTCTAGGCTATGTGGCTCCTGGGTCCCTTATCCCCCCCCACTTCCTGAGTTAGTTTTGTCCAGGCTTTTCCCCTGTGAGATTTTTTTATTTCTCACTCCCATCTTTTGATGATCATCTTTCCCTTTGTATCAACCTACATGAGGAAGGTACTCTTTGTTTCCCTAGTCGCTTGTTCGATTCTTATCATCCTTCGAGCGCTTGGTGGAGGTTCTGTTCCCTGGGGGCCTCTCTTGTTGTTGGTTTTCTTCATGCGTACCATCTTTGATTGAATATGGTAGTTTTTACATTGGGTTGTTCTCCTTTTCTGCTTCCCCCCTTTATGGTATGTAAGGTGGCCCTTGTAATTTCTTTTCTCCGGTCTGTTGCTCTTTCTGTTATACCTTTTTTTATGGAGCCAACCTGGCTACGGTCCCGTCCTTGCAATCATGGCCTACTCATCAAGGTGACCCTTCTGGTCCATGTCCTCTGTTCCATAGCATGTGCACTTGATGGCCTTTTCGTAATCCTTGTGCCAATGCTTTTCCTTGTAGATTGCACGCCAGTCATTTCCCCTCCCTGTAACGATACTTGTGTGAGGTGTACCCAGACTTGACCCTGGTGAACCTTTTCTTCCTTCATCCTTCGCCACTTGTTGGTTATCTGTTCTTCTTTCCCATGGGTCACCCCTATAATTCTTTCTATTGACAGGACCGTGGTGTCGTGCCTTCACCTGATGTGTGATCTATACCTGCATTTGTAACCTTGTTTGATTGGTGGGCTATCAGATTCTGCCTAGAACCTACGTGCCCTTCAATTCCTTCTATGCCTCCATTCTCGAAGTGATCTTCCATACTACTATTGTTGTCATAGTATTTTTCCTCAAGTTGGGTGCAATATGTTTGGAATTGACCTTGCGGGATGTTGCTCCAGATTGTGTCCAGTTCTGGACCTTCGTTATCCAACCCCTCATTTGCTATTCTGTCCACCAATACATTTGTTGACCTCCGAACCCAATGCAACTCCACTGTGATCCCTGTCCACAAGTGCTCCTATATTTTTTGCAGTAGGTGTGCCAATCACCAATGTCTCTAGATTTTTCCCTTTCTAGTGTCATTTTGGAGTTTTCTTTCTATGTTGATCACCAGCGCGGAATCCCCTTCCACTATGGCGTTTGTCATCCCCTCCCGAATTAGAATCTCCAGGCTAGTCTCCAGGGATCCGAATTCTGAGGCATTGTTGGTTGAGTTGCCCAGACTCCCAACGTACAGTCAGATGATGTTTCCTTTACTGTCCCTGATTACTCCTCCCAAACCTGTTCACCCTAGGTTACCTTTTTCCACCCCATCGAAATTCAACTTGAGGGAGCCTGAAGGTGGTGGCTTCTAGTTGCACTCACCTACTTGGAGTTGTGGTGACTGTCTGAATTGATTGGGGTTACAGTCGTCGTTCAGGTGGAAGGCCTCTAGGACTTGGGAATCATGGTTAGTGGGTTGCGCTCTGCCTACCTAGCAGTTGCGGCTCTGCATCATATCTTGTGTCATGGAGATTATTGTTTCCTTGATATTCCCTTCGAACCATCTTTGGTTTCTAAAAATGCGTCAGTTCCTTTCCTTCCATATCGACCATATGATCATTCCTGGGGTGAGTATCCAACAAAGGTTCACCTCTTCTTGTTTGTTGTAGTTCTCTTTCCAGAGATTGATGGTTGCAGCAATGTTACCTCAGGTCCTGTTGGACTAGCGGATTATACTTGTCGTCCAGCCCCAGAATTCTGAAGTGTAGGTGCATTGATCAAGGAGATGGTTCATTATTTCTTCCTGGGCTTGATAGAGATGACATCTTGATGGACCTATGAATCCCCTTTTCCTTAGGTTTTCCCAAGTTAGAATGTGTTTGTGAAGTATTAAACATTGGAAATTTTTTATGTTTGGTAATTGGGGGTTGTTCCATAGCTTATCCTAATGTTGCGTTGGGTCTTCTTGTTCCAGGTCCGCTATATAGTGTCGAACTTCTTTCAGGTTGAATTACCCACCATCTTTTTGTCCCCATATCAGCTGGTCCTCTCCTTCCATGACTGTTATTTTTTGTATTCCCAGCTCCTCCTCCACCTCTTTTACTATTGTTGCAGGTGGATCATTGTTCTGTAGAGTGATCTTGTCCCAGATTCTCCATTTGTTGCAGTCTGTTTCCTGTTTTCAGTATTGGTAGACGTTAATTTTACCTTGCTCTATTAGCTCTTGTTGGAGTACCTCTCTGTCCAGGTTCTCCATTTTCGGTTCTTGTTGCCAAACGTCCTCCCAAAATCTAGTTGTTCTATCATTTCTGATTTCCCAGAAGTTGTTTGTCTGAATCCAGGCTTTGTTGCGCCAGTCTAGGTTCTAAATGGCTGAACCTTCCCTAGTTCCTTTGAAGAGGATTTTGTCCTGGTCACGAATGTCTAGGGAATACTTTGCCTTCCATAGTTTTACCCAAGGTGTAGTAGCTTCTTTGACCCAACGCCACCAGAGTTTCGCCTCGTAGGCGTTATTGGTCACTTGTGGGTCCTGTAGCCCCAGAACTCCTTGTCTTTTTGGCTTGCAGACTTTCTCCCATGCCACCAGGGCCCATTTTTTCTTTGTTTCCGTGCCTCGCCACAGGAAGTCCCTTTGGATGGCTCTTATTTTTTGTAGAATCCCCTGTGGAGTTGGGAAGATGTACATCATAAAGGTTGGGATTGCTTGTAAAACAGACTTGGTTAGGATCAATCTTCTGGCTAGATTGAGGGATCTATACGTCCAATTTTTTACCCACTTCTGTAACTTGTTTATTACTCCTTCCCAAGTTTTCATTTTGTACACTTTTTCTTTCAGTGGAACCCCCAAGTACTTGGCTGGGAGTGTCTTCCATTCAAACCCCTGAATGTTGGTCAAATTCCTTGTGATAACTAGGTTGGTATTGAAGAAGAAAATCTTTGACTTGGAATGGTTGATCTCAGCGCCCAAGGCTTCCCCAAAAGCTTCTAGGATTAGTTTGTAGGCTTTATCTTCCTTGATCGTGGGTATGCCATGGAGTAAGGTATCATCCACAAACTATTGGTTTGTTGAAGTAGGGAAATTTTCGAAGGGTTTGAGACCTGTTATTTCCCCTGTTGCAGTTGCGCTCTTTATGCTTCAACTGAGGCCTTCCATCATCAAAATGAACAGGAAGGGGAACAACGAGTCTCCTTGTCTGATACCTCTCGTGGGCCAGAAAGGTTTGGAAGGGGCTCCATTGATTAGTAGTGAGTATCTTGTTTTGGATACGAGACTAACAATCCAGTTGATCCACTGTTGGGTGAAACCAAAGGCTTCCAAGGTCTTGACCATATAGTTTCAGCTAATTTTTTCATAAGCTTTTGCTAGGTCCAGTTGTATTATCAATCCCCCTCTCTTCTGAAGCTTCAAGGTGTGAATGATCTTGTGGGCCTAGATGATGTTGTCCATTATTTGTATTCCTTCCACAAAGCTTGCCTCTTCTTGTGATAACAGTGTAGGTAGGAGGGGTTTCAGTCTATTTGCTATGACATTGGAGATTATCTTGTAAACCACATTGCATAGCGCTATAGGTCTGTACCGGTCAGGGGTTTTGGATTCATTTTCTTTGGGGATTAGTGTGATCATTGTGGCGTTTAGTGCTTTAAGGAATGAGGCTGACCTTCTAGAGTCTTCTACCACCTTATAAATTTCATGTTTGACGATTTCCTAGCAGGCTTTGAAGAATTCCACTGTGAAGCCATCTAGACCTGGGCCTTTCCCATTGGGCATTTCCTGGAGCACCTGGTCAAGTTGTTCCGTGGTAATAGGTTTGTTTAGGAAGATGTTTTGTTCCTTTGTGACCAGGCATGGAATATGTTGGGTTATCCTTTGAATGGCCTCCATTCTGTCTTGGTTGGGTTCTTGGGCTATCCCTTGGAAGTGTTTAACTAGAGTGGTTTCAATTTCCTGATGGGATTCACGCTTGATTCCATCCTGGTCCTTGATATTTAGGATTTTGTTTTGGGCTCTTCTGGCTATGGTTGTTCTATGGAAAAACTTGGTGTTCCATTCTCCTTCCTTTAGTCATCAGATACAGGAATTTTGACGCCAGATTTTTTCTTCCTGCTGGTATCGTGCCTCCCAATCTTGGGTCATATGGATCTCTTCCTTTTTCCAGTCCTCCATATAGCCTTCCAGCATGCAGGTTTCTTGGAGTTTTTTCTTTTTTCCTTCTAAGTTGTTTTTATCTTGGTTTATATTCCTCAAGGTATCCTTGTTCCACTCTTTGAGCTTATTTTTTATGTACTTAAGTTTCTTATAAAGTTGGAACATCCTGGTCCCTTTCTCCTATTGCTCCTCCTGCCACCACTATTTGATTCTTTCCTTGAAAGTCGGGAGTTCAATCCAAAATTTCTCAAATTTGAAGGGTCTGTTCTTTGGTGTTGTTTGGAAACCTTCTTCCAGTTGCACTGGCCAATGATCAGATCCCCCCCAGGGAAGGATGTTGCAATCTAAGGTTGGCCCCTGCATAATCATTGACTCCGATATAAGGAATCTGTCGAGTCTTGTTGCTACCTGGTTCATCCGTTTATTGTTCCAGGTGAACTGGCCATTCTTAGTTTTAAGATATACCATCTCCGCTATGTCTATGAACTTTGAGAAATCATCCACATCCTGATCCAATCTTCTTGTACCTCCTTTCTTCTCCGCAAGTGAGGTGATGATGTTGAAGTCCCTTGCCAGGATCTAGTGGAGGTTAGTGGATCGAGATTTTATATCTTCTAGGTCTCAAATCATTCCTCTCTTTTCCTCTAACCCTTGGGGCCCATACACATTAGTGCAGAGAATTTCCTCTGTGTTTCCAATGATTTGCATGTGTACCGTTAGGGTGTGCCTAGTTGCTTCGGCTGTTATTAGGTTTAGAATTTGTGGGTTCCACAAAGTGAGAATGTCACCTGCCCTTTGGCGGTCTTCGATGGCTACCATCTTGTACTTGTGCCAATGTTGTTTACTGATTGCCTCCATTATGTCTGTAGTGCATTTTGTTTCTTGAATGAAACAAAGATCCGGTTGTTCCTGCTTTAGTTTAGTCCTAAGGATTCTTTGCTTTTTTGGGTTGTTTAGGCCTCTTATATTCCAAGTTATGACCTTCATTTAAACATGTGGCAGAGAGTTGGGAAATATTTTCTTGATCTTTCTTGAATTTAACAGTAGCTCTCCCATATCCTATAGGGATACACTGTTTGATTTCCTACCCTTTTTCCTCCTCGTCTGCTTGGGTGATAGTTGTGGTTGTCCCTCGCCGACTTTGACTCCTAGGTGTCCTATGTCCCCGTGTGTGCATTTTTTTCCTCTGGCTTTGGCTTCCTCCCATAGGAGAAACAGGTACTGGATGTGGTCAAGTTGCTATGTTGGTATGTTGTTGACTCCTTGCCTTTTCCATTGCTCCAATATGTTCGAAAGGTCTATCCCTTCTCTTTCCACCAGGTCCATGACATTAGGGTCTTATGTGCCTACTTCGCTCGGGGTCATCTCTGCATCTCCCTCTGCATCTTGCATGGCGGTGTTGTTGTCTTTTATTTCTCCGTCCATCGGGGTTCTGCAACACCCTTGTGCCATCTTGTTACTTGGTTGGTCGGTAGGCTCTTTTGTTGCTTGTTCTCTGACCTCTTGAGATTTTACTGGATCACTTTCATCTTCTACCCCTTTATTTTTTTGGCCCCTTCTGTCCAATTTATTCTGTGTCTCCTAGTTATTTCATGTTGAGGTTTTATTTTTCTTTTTATTTTCTATGTTTCTGGGGTTTGGTGTTATAAACCCTTCCTCATCCTACTGTGTTTTGGGGTTTACCGCTTCCTGCTTTTTATTAAGAGGGAATTCTCTGATCAGGTGGTTGTGTTCATGGCATCTTCTTCACTTAAAGGGGATCTATTCATAATCTATGTTTTGGATCCATTCCCCATCCTTGAATTCCATACTTATGGCTTCTGGGAGTGCTCCAGAAACGTCCATATCTATGCAGATTCTTGTGTACGATGTGTATCTTCCTTTTAGGGTGGCTTCTAAAGTCTTCACATATATCCCCAGTTTGTTTCCTATTGCTCCAAAAGAGGAGGGAAACCAGTAGTCTAAGGGTAAGGAATAGAATCTCAGCCAGACCGATACCTTTTTGAACGTCTCTTTTTCCAGGGAGAAGTTTTCTTTCCAGGGTTGCATGTACAATCCAGCGGAGGCGTGGCAATATGGACCTCCCTCGAAGAGTCTATCCCTGTCCTCCAGTTTCATGAAGACTGCTATGAAGAAACCTTTCGAGCCCAGGTGGAGCTCCACTTCTCCATTTGGCTTCTAGTGATATTTGATCTAGTCGCACAGAGTTCTCTTTGTGGGCCATAACTCCATGAACTTGCATATGAGCGCATGCGTCTTCATCAGGTCCCTGTAGAGTTGTGTTTGTGGGTCCTCTAGTATCACCTTGGGTATCATTGTTGTTTTGGGCTTGCATGGGTTGCGCCCTTCTGTCCCGTTGGCCTTCATGGTCTCTTGCACCTCACTCTGAGTTTCCTTAGCTTCTTCTCTCGTTCTCTCATTTTTGTCCTGGTTTCTTTCTTATCATTTCCCTGGGTCTGATCCCGAGGTTCCTATCGTTGGTGCCTTGAAAACTATGCCTCTTGGCCCTTTCCCTCTGTCCACCACTACCTGTTTGTATGAGGGGGTCCCCTTACCCCCGCCCTTTGGTGCTCATGCTGCTCTTTGTTGTGGCCATGACTATCAAACCCTAACTCGCCTTGACCGTCAAACCCTAGCTTTGTTCACTCCATATTATTTTTATATTCCATCATCATCCTAATCTTCATTATCATTTTTAAAATAAAATCATAACTTAAAGATCATACATTAAATTATAAAATTCCCTAATATTTATAGACTAAAAAACCTAATATATATTCAAAATTAGGTTTTTTAGTCTATAAATATTAGGGAATTTTATAATTTAATGTATGATCTTTAAGTTATGATTTTATTTTAAAATTGATAATGAAGATAAGTTATGATTTTATTTTAAAATTGATAATGAAGATTAGTTATAATTTTATTTTTAAATTAATAATGAAGATTAAGATGATGATGAATATAAAAATAATATGCTTTGGTGTAATATTGTTTTGGGGAATAAAAAAATGAAAAAATTGTTTGTAAATTTGAAATTGACATTGACTTTATTGGATAACCATACTGTCCATCCCTTCAAACAATGACAAAACTATATATTATTATATATTATTAGCCTAGAAATTAACATCCCACAATATCCCTAAACGATATGTCTAATTAGTTGACTATATCTTTTGATCTGCCCCGTTTCTTTCCATTATTGACATTCTCTCTATGAACTCGAATTACAAAACGAAGAAAGTTGAAGCCACCATCTTTCCCTTTGAGATGGGATTTGATGAACAACTTTCTAAGTTAGTCATTTAATAATGTGATCACGAATATTTCCAACATTCAATTCAAACATATTTGAAAGCTATATTTCGCTACCGTTCTGACGAGTCCTTTTAAAAAATAAAATCACTGACTTTACATATTGCTTTTATTTCTAAGTCCTTTTAAAAGCTAAAATCAATAACTTTGCATATTCCTTTTATTTTTAAAGGCAACTAAATATGTTTGAAAACTCGATATGTTGAAGCTCAACATATGTTTGAAAACTAAAGATTATAGCCCAACTAAATATGTTGAAGCTCTCCATATAGCTATTTTTCAAGATCTCCATATCAATCATATTGATCTCTCTTTTTTATGATCTCACCCATATTGATCATATTCTTATGAAGTGGGTTTGGTTCTCTCTTCTATATTTATTTATTATCAAATTTGGTATTTTAATATGTATTAAAATTTAAGTTAATATCAAATTTGGTATTTTAATATGTATTAAAATTTAAGTTAATATCAGTTATGGCTTAGATATTATGTTTATTTTTTTTAATGATATTTGATTTCATASATTTATACATTTATGAAGATGACAATTCACTTCATATTAAYTAAAAATAAAGTTGATTTAGTATACATCTATTATGATGAAAATTCACTTCATATTAATATTTTACCCTACTTGGTGAGGGCACTGTTACTATTTCTCTAAGTCAACTTATTGCTACCAACTAATACTAATACTCTTCAGATAAGGGAGGGAACTGCAACTATTGCTCTAAGTCAACTTATTGCTACCAAATAATACTAGTACTCTTCAAACATCACTTCGTTAAGTTTGTCAAACTTTTTCTTACCCACTCACACAAGTAGTGCCCTATGCTCCATAACGTTAGGAATTGCTCTCAAATGTTAGGGATTTTTGCTACCAAACTTATACTTTATGCTCTCAAATCCCATGGATTTCTACTACCAACAAGTCATATCTCAACTCACTCAAGCTTTCAACTCTCATTGAAGAGTATCAACATCAAATACTATTTATGAAAATAAAGACCAAATAAAATGAGTAACCTGCTTAGGGGAACTCGGAAGAGGTATTTTATCTCATTGCTTAGTCTCCATCAAAGTCCCTTTCTACATAGAATAATAATCATTGCTTAGTCTCCATCAAAGTCCCTTTCCACATAGAATAATAAAAAAGCAACAAATTGAGGGGTAGGAAGAACAATGAATCTAATATGATTGTGATTCACAATGACGAATCCAATATCACTATGATTCATAACATTATAACACGTGATAACATTATGACACGTGATGGTAATACACATGATGAATCCAATATAATTGTGATCCATAGAATTACAATTATAACACGTGATAACATTATGACACGTGATGGTAATACACATGATGAATCCAATATAATTGTGATCCATAGCATTACAATTGTGATCAATAGCATTATATGATACACATGACATATTATGAATGTAAAACTTTGACCACCTATTATTATCCATGTTATAACTAATCAACATGTAAAACTTTGACCACCTATTATTATCCATGTTATAACTAATCAACATGACAATTACATTCGACTATGATCTATAGCATTATGATTATGACATGTGATGATTATAGCAAAATATTGATCACTTATCACTATCTATAGTGTGATTAATGAATATTCAACTAATGTCGACCAATAACCATCTTGCTATGCAACATTAAAATCTAGATAAGATTGTAGTTAGATGAAGGTGATCAATAACCACCATGTTATGCAACATTAAATGTTGTTTGGGGTTGTGTATATACCATATGATTTGAATTTCTTCAAATTCGATGATGTATACATAACCCCACGCAACATTTACTGTTGTGTAGCATGGTGGTTATTAATCACCTTCATCTAATTACAACACACAACATTTTAACATATGATAATGTGAAATTTAAACCACTTATCACTATCCCAAGTAAAACAAGTATATCTAGTATGATGCTTATAACTTACCACTTAATTATATATGGATTAATTACAACTCACGACTTAATTATATATGACTTAATTACAACTCACCGCTTAGTTATATATTGCTTAAGTATTCTCTTATCCATATAACGTAAATAGTTATATATCACTTAACTACAACTCACCTCTTAGTTATATATGGATTAAGTATTCTCTTATGCATATAACGTACAAAAATAGTCATAATGAAGTAACTAACTTCTCAAAACTTTATTCTCAATTTCTCACTCCGTCCATGTGTTGGCATAGCACTGTGCAACAAAGAGTTCCAAATTCAATGTTGGAAACTAAACATGAGGGTTGTGTTCTCTATGGAACTTAACCCAAGACCTTACCATACAAGTTGATGATGGCCATGCACTTCCTATGTCCACGTTCTCAAGAGAACTCCTCTCTTTTAGGAGGATTCCGAATATGTCAAGCCTTACTAAGGTTTTTCACTTTGCATAAAATTGAACCACGTGTTTGATGGTAACTTGTTGTATAGGTATGGGCTCTGCATCTTCATTGCCCCTCCCACTATATATCTGCACATGCACAAATACTATCTAATTTTTTCCCTTACCATTGTTCATGGTCAGGTAGAGTGTTGAAATGGAATAACCTATTGTTAGTAACATTTCTTGTCCGAGGCACAAGAGCGATCAGGTCTGCAAGTGGCGTGATGAGCGCCAAGCGTGGCTCACAGAAGAAATCCATTTCGGGCTTAAATCAAGCGAGCGAGCGCTTTGATTTCAAGCAGTTAGGATTCACCAAAAGGAACAGATCAACAGTTGACGGAAAATTGCGGTTAGTGAAGCTGCGCCGAGGTTAGCGCAATGGATAGCACCCATATTGTATGCAGGGAAAGATAGCAGCCGTCCATCCAGAAGACGCGTGGTGCGAGACCTAGTCACGTCGGCGTTTCGACATTCGAGAGTTCAAGGGGTGAAGGTTCCATGTCGTCCTATATCACGAAACCTCGAACCCTGAAAGCACCGAAGGCGCCCAAAGTCGGGCCCACAGTGTCACAGAGCGATCTCAGCCATTTATCCACAGGAGACACCTGGCGCGCGATTAGGCTCCTTGCCGTTTCGCTCATCGTGATTGCGAGGTACAAAGAACAGCTCCATCATATTCCCGATGCACGAGGTGCCAGGAGTGTCCAGAACCTGGACCCACAGCATCGCCGGGTGATTTCAAGACCATCAGATCTAGAGGGATGTGTGGCGCTAGATTAAGCTATCTCGACGTTTCGCTCATCACGATTTCAAGAAGCAGGGATCAGCCCCTTCCTATTCATGAACGCCGAAAGCACCTTTGAGAGTAAACACAGGGTCGCAGCCCATGGTCACTTGGGAAAGAAAAGAGATGCACAAGAAGGTCCGAAGGCGTCGTGTTTGTTCACAGAAGGAATCACCATGATCTCTAGGTGCCATTGGATTCGACCTCGTTCCCGGTCTTTGCTTGGAGTAAACGAAGCCAAGAAAGGGTGGTTGAAACTTCTCCTCATTCATTAAATGCGAGGAATGGAGGGTCTGGAAAGAGGTCTGCTCGAGAGGGTCCTGTGTACCCATTTTTCCAGAGAAGCCATGCTGAGTTCTCGACTAGCCGGAGGAGGTCTGCACATGCTAACTCGGCATTTACTAACTCAGGTACTTCCCCTACAGGAGCCATGCGTAGTTAAGGTGGTGTCCAACAAAGAATACCCGTCCGAATTTGGTTGAGGGGACGCCAAGCCTTGGATGACTGAGGAAACCTCTGTTAGGTGATTTTCTTGAGTATATAAGCTCAGTATTTGTATTTTGTAAAGGATCGATGATTGAGCGAGGCTCCCGATTGTAAAGTTTTGATGAAGCGTTGGTCGCTCTGTTTAATGTATAAGGCATTGGAGACTTCTTACTTTATGGATGTCAACCTCTTTTTCTTCTCTTTGTTTACCGTGTTAGAATGACTCGGAATTGGAGGATCCAGTCGAGTCGTTGTTGTTATAGGATGATGTGGGTTGGATCACTGTAACAGTTGCATTACTTCTAATCATCTCCTGTGATTTTCTTAGCACTGAACGACTTAGAATTGGAGGATCTAGTTGGGTCACCCTTCAGCTTCTTGAAGCTCTGGACCAAGAGGATATTGGTTTCTGATTTTTTCAACCCCAAGCTTCCGAAGGCTTATTGCCCAAGGCAGTCTTGCTCACCCTTCTCACAAGTCCTCCATCTACCACCCTTTGATCAATTTACTGATGGAAGTTGGATCAAGACCTCCCTTGTTGTCTACATACCAGGCCCGATCTCCTAAGTTAAAGCTATATCTTTTTGAGTCCTTATCCATTTGATCACCCCATTAAACAAATCGTGACATAAAACTGATGGGCGTTGGGCTCTGCTCCTGCAAGCAATCTAGGGGTGACTTCTGACGCTAACATTTTTGGCGTCGTTGCCGGGGACGAAGTTGAAAATTTTCCCCAGGATTGAATGACATTGAGCCTCTGATTCTGAAGGTGCATCGGGTATCAGAGCCTTTGAAGATTGCTACTGTGCACCTGGTGACTCCATTGTGACGACTCCACTGCGGCAAACCGGCCGAGTTAATTGTGGCTTTCAGAGGTAGACACGCGATCTCATCCACAACTGCCTCTAGCTACACCTGAAACTGATCCAGAGGTGGTCCTCAGAAAAGGAAAAGCCTCCGAAGAAGAAGCTTCCACTGTCGAACCAGGTAATCTGCCATCTCCTTCTGTAGGAACTCCTTTTTCTCCTCCTCAGTTTTATAACAGACCTCCTTTAGAGGTTTCTCGTTTCTTGAATTTTGGGAGTGTTCCTGCTGATTTTTCCCCTCCTGGTCTGGGGGAAGGAGAAATCCTTGTCACTCCCCTCTCCTTTGAAGCTGTACTTTGGCGTAGACTCGGGACCGCTGAAGATTTCCCCACTTCTGCACAAAGAGAAGCATCTGTTGATTTGAACCCACTAGCCTTCTCCTTAAATCCCCTTTTGTTTCCCGTCCCACTTCGAGACTCATTCCCAGTAGCCCCCTCGGGAACTCCTTCTCCTCCAAGTTATCCTCCACATAATAGTCCTATGTCTGGTGCTAATCCCCCTATAAATAGAATGGACGCCATAGTCGCTACCAGATATGCTCTCTTAATCCTACCTCATTCTATGAATCCTCTCCCTGCTAGAGATTACTTGAAGTATATGCCCAAGTTCACTGGGGAAGGGGACATAACTATGGAAGAGCACCTGGATGCTTTCTACAGTTATGCAGACAACCTGAACATTGAAAATGAAGATGTCTGGATGAGATTCTTCATCCAGAGCCGGGATGGCGAGGTGAAGAAATGGTTTAGAGGTTTGGCCCCCGGATCTATTGCTGGGATCGAAGCCTTGGATAGTGCTTTCCTGAGGCAGTGGGGAGATAGGAAAGATTTCATGTATTACATGACAGAGTTCAGGTTTTTGAAGAAGATGGAAGGAGAGTCTATCTCCGACTTCTCCAAAATATTCAATAAGATGTATAATAAAATCCCTGCCGAAATAAAACCCTCAGAAGCCTCAGCCAAGATTTCTTATGCTAGTGCGTTTGGCCCCGATTTCTGTCTTTTATTGAGAGAAAGAAGAGCCACCTCCTTAGCTCAAATGCAAGATGCGGCCATAGAAGTGGAATCCAATGTATTAGCAGCTGATAGACTGAGGAACAAGGTCGACGCAGATAGAAGAAAGGGAAGGTCAGAAGCCTCAACTTCTGGCCCATCGGTGCCCCACCCTCAAGTGGATGAGCTGACCAGGATGGTGAAGTCTCTGTCTGCAGAGATGGAGAGAATGAAGGTGGAAGGGAGGAAAGCATACAAGGGCCCCCAAAATTCCGAAAACAGAGGAGGTTTCAGGAGGCCAAACAATATTACTTCCCCGATTGTGCAAAGAGAAAGGGGAAGAGACAGAGAAGACCAGAAAATTCAGGCCCCTTTTCAAAACAATTTTGTGGCCGAAGGGAAAGAAGGGGAAACAGATGAGCTAGATCCTGAAATCCATTGCTTCAGGGACACTTCTCCTTTTCCTCATCTCACTCAATCAGCATATGAGGAGTCTCTCATGGACAGTCAGCTAAATGAGCTGAGCAAGGAAAACAAGACTAGTGGCCACCATGGCAGGTATGACCTGAGGTCCCAGAAGAAGGCAGTAACACTTGATGTTCTTGAGCAGTCCACTAGAACAGAGAAGCCTACTAATGAAGTAGTAGACAGTCACATAGGTAAGAAACACCAACCCCTCTCTCCCATAGTCTAGAGTCATGTTCCTGAAATAAGAGAAATCTCGAAGCTTACATCTTCTTTTAATTTCGAGCATGAAATTCAAAAGATCAGAATCCCTGTCCCCCTAACCGAATTGACTAAACAAGAAGGGTTCAAAAAATGCTTCTCTAAGATTTTGTAGTCTGAGGCCTCATGCCTTCCCACAGACTCCATCAATTTGCAAGATGAAAAGCTTGCAGTTATTTTAGGTCCTATGGTAGAAGACAGGAATGACTCGTCCCCTCCCTTCTACACTTCCTTGAACATACATGACAAGGTACTGCACAACTACTTGATGGATTCAGGGGCTTCTCACAACCTCATGCCCAAAACTGTCATGGAAGAGTTAGGGCTAGAAGTCACCCGAGCTTATCATGACCTCTATTCCTTTGACTCCAGGAAAGTTTAATGTCTCGGGGTTATCAAAGACCTGGTCGTGACCTTGTTCCAATTGCCCATGCAAAGTGTGGTCACGGATATTGTAGTGGCTGATGTCCCCCCCAAGTTCGGTATGTTGTTATCAAGATCTTGAATTAAAAGATTGGGGGGAACTTTGTAGATGGACCTAACCTATGCTACTATCCCAATGTTTTTGGGAGAACATAGGAGGCTATACAGAGAATCCCAATTGGCCTATATAATCAGTGACGAAGCCAATCCTACCAACCATCCCATTTTTGCCTTAGACACTGATTTAGGTTCTAGTTTGCTACAACTCACCCATGCTCCCAAGCCCCCTCTTAAGCTCAGAAAGAAACCCATCATTTCCCATAGTTTTCTGCTGTCCATCACCCCCGTCTGGAAAATGTTCTTTGATGGAGGCTCTTCCAGGGAAGGTGTTGGTTCTGGGGTATTTTTTGTATCACCTGCTTAGGAAACCATATCTTTGTCGTACAAACTAGAATTTGAAGCTACCAACAATGTGGCAGAGTATGAAGCTCTTGTTCTGGGATTAAGAGCTGTGAGGGAAATGGGAATTCAGGAGGTAGCAGTGCTCGTTGATGCAGAGTTGTTGGTCCAACAGATCAGAACCGCTTATCAGGCTAAGCATCCTCGACTCAGAAGCTACAGAAATGAGGTGTGGGACCTAGTTGACAATTTCTTCTTGGCATTCAACATTTCTTTTGTCCCAAGAGAGAAGAACAAAGTGGCAGATTCCTTGGCTACATCAACAGGCAATTTCAAGGTACCCTTGCCTCCCAAATTCAGATATGATGTGGAAGTAAAATACAGGCACTCCATACCTGACAACGTCAAACATTGGAAGGTATTCGAGGATGATCTCGAGATCAAGAAATTCTTAGAGACTGTCGAAGAATTTTCAGAGATCCATATTGACAAGGATTTCGTCTCTAAGAAAGAGCTTGATGAGGGTAAGTTGTTGAGTAAAATAGCAAAGCATGACATTGTGCAGCTCCCCAACAACCACATTCCAAGGGGACTGGTTCCTTTGGAAAGGATTTTTGATAGAAATGATGTGTCGTTAAAGGGGGAAATCTCGGAGGATGACGTTGGTACTATTCAGTGCAACATTGGCACCGAGAGTGAGCCCAAGTTTGTCAAATTGTCAAGAAATCTGACAAAGGAGCAGAGGTCCGAATACATTGGACTTTTGAGGAAATTTGCTGATGTTTTCGCCTGGACCTACGAAGACCTCAAAACATATCACACTTATGT
Source organism: Picea mariana (assembly GCA_032191745.1). Taxonomy (NCBI): domain Eukaryota; kingdom Viridiplantae; phylum Streptophyta; class Pinopsida; order Pinales; family Pinaceae; genus Picea; species Picea mariana. Next base: position 49,765 of record JASDQU010101488.1, read on the forward strand.
GATCGAGCATAAAATCCCGTTGAAAGGAGAGGCAAAGCCATTCAGGCAGAAGCTGAGACAGATCAATCCTATGCTGCTGCCTATCATGGAGAGGGAAGTGAAGAAGCTGCTTCAAGCTCAAATCATTGTACCACTGAGATATTCAGAGTGGGTGGCCAACTTGGTACCAGTAAGGAAAAAGAATGGAGAAATCAGACTCTGTGTAGACTTCAGAAATCTGAACAAGAGCTCACGAAAGGATAACTACCCCTTACCATAGATGGAACATATACTGCAGGGGGTAACAAGAGCATCTAGGATGTCCATGATCGATGGCTTCTCCGGCTACAATCAAGTCTTTGTTCTGCCTAAGGATAGGGAAAATACAACATTTACCACTCCATGGGGCACATTCATGTATGCCAAGATGCGGTTTGGATTAATGAATGCAGGGGCAACATTTCAGCGTGCCATGGACATAAGTTTCGTTGGGCTAAAGGATAAATTTGTGATCATATATCTGGATGACATCACAGTGTTTTCAAAATCTGATAAAGAACACTGTTGTCATCTCAAGAAGATTTTCCTGAAATGCAGGAGTTTTGGCATTTCATTAAACCCCAAGAAATCTATGTTCGCCATGCAGGAGGGAAAGTTACTAGGCCACATAGTATCAGCAGAAGGAGTCAGGATCAACCCTAGCAGATTCGAGGCAATACAAGCCTTATCAATCCCGAGGTCCAATAAGGAGGTCCAATCTTTCCTTGGTAAGATTAATTTTCTGAGGAGGTTTGTGCCTAACTTTGCTGAGGAGATAAAGCTTATAACAACCATGTTAAGAAAAGGAAATGAAGTGAGGTGGACTTTTGAATTGCGAAATTCCTTTGAGAAAATAAAGAAGGCCCTGACTGAAGCCCCTATGCTTATTAGTCTCGACTACTCAAAGCATTTCCTTATTTTTTCCTTTGCCTCACCTGACATAGTGGCTGTTGTTTTATTACAGACAAATGAGATTGGGCTAGAGTAGCCTATGGCCTATTTCAACCGAGCATTGAGGGATTTCGAAGTCAGGTATGACACTATGGAGAAGTAGGCCTATGCCCTGGTAAAGGCTCTCAAGGAATTTAGAATCTATGTCCTACAGTAAAAAATCATCACTTATGTCCCCTCAGCTGCTATTAAAGACATTCTTATTCAGCCTGACATGGACAGGAAAAGGAGTAAGTGGATCGCCAGTATTCTGAAATTTGACCTAGAAATAAAGCCTACCAAATTGATCAAAGGTCAAGGTTTAGCCAAGTTGTTGGCTGAAGCCAATTGCCAAGCTTTGGGGATAAGTTTCATCAATGAATGCTCAGGAATTTAGCAGGGTCACCTGTCTGACATGGACCCTCAAAGGGAGCCCCCATTGGCTCGATGTCTTTGGTATAAGGATGTCATATACTTTCTGCAAGAGTTGCGGCCTCCAGACGACCTGCAAAGAAACAAAGCAAGAGCTCTGAAGCTCAAGGCAATCAGATACTGCCTTATCGATCAAATTTTATACTGGAAAGACCCCCTGGGGGTGCTTTTAAAATGCATGAATTCACAAGAGGCCGATATGATCATGGTTGAATTTCACAATGGCCTATGTGGAGGGCACCATTTTTGGAAGGCCACAGCCCACAAAATTCTCAAAGTCGGGTACTATTGGCCCACCTTGTTCGTTGATGTCCATAGAGGAGTTAGAACCTGTATACAATGTCAAAGGTTTGCAGGAAAACAATATCTCAAGTCCTTGCCACTAAATCCTGTGGTTGTTTCGGGACCTTTCTAGTAGTGGGGCCTAGATTTCATTGGAGAAATTCACCCTGCTTCCAGTGGGCAGCACAGATGGATCCTGACTACTACATATTTCTTTACCAAGTGAATTGAAGCTATCCCTACCAGGAGTGCTTCCCACAAGGTAATCATTGGGTTCTTGGAGGACCTCATCACAAGGTTCGGCTGCCCAAGTAATATTGTCACTGATAACGCAGCCGCTTTCGAGTCTGAGCCATTACCCAAGTTCTATGAGCAGTTTGGGATTAAACTAATTCACTCCACCCCATATTATCCACAGGGCAACGATTTAGCAGAATCCTCCAACAAAATCCTGATAAGGATCATCAAAAGATTGTTGGAAGACAACAAGAAGGCTTGGCATTCAAGATTAAAGTTTGCTCTATGGGCTTATCGAGTGGCCACGAAGAGATCTATTGGCGTCTCTCCTTTCCATTTAGCCTATGCAGTGGAGGTTGTTTTCCCTTCTCATTTAGCCATTCCTGTAGCAAAATTCCTTTAGGATCATCAGGAGGAGCCTAATGACATGATCAGAAGAATTCATCAGCTAGTGGAGGTCCAACAGGCCAGGGAGCAGGCAATGGACAGAATTCAGGACCAACAACAAAAGATCAAGAAGGTTTTCGATAAGAAGGTCAAGAAGGAATAATTTCAGATAGGAGACCTGGTGCTGAAATGGGATGCTCCTAAACAAGATAAGGGCAAGCACAACAAGTTTGAAGCCCTATGGATCGAGCCCTTCAAAATCTCTGAGGTTTTCTAAAATAACACATATCGGCTACAGGATTTGGAGGGTGAAGAAGTTTTCAACAGCCCAGTAAATGAGCATTTTTTGAAGAAATGTTTTGTCTGAGCCTTCGATGGCTCCTTTCTTTGTAAATATTGTCCTTTGGTTCCTTGTTTGTTTTTATTTTTCGGCTTAATAAATGATCCCATAGCCCAACAGCAAGGCACTGAAACTGCAAAATGAGTCCTTAGAGAATCACAGGGATGACTCTATCCCCCATGGAGCCTAATGTTAGTAACATTTCTCGTTCGAGGCACAAGAGCAATTAGGTCTGCAAGTGGCGCGATGAGCGCCAAGCGCAGCTCACAGAAGAAATCCATTTCGGGCTTAAATCAAGCGAGCGAGCGGTTTGATTTCAAGCGATTAGGATTCACCCAAAGGAACAGATCAGCGGTTGATGGAAAATCATGGTTAGCGCAATGGATAGTGCCCATATTGTGTGCAGGGAAAGATAGCAGCCGTCCATCCAGAAGACGTGTGGTGTGAGATCTAGTCGCATCGGCGTTTCTGCATTCGGGAGTTCAAGGGGTGAAGGTTCCATGTCGTCCTATATCGTGAAACCCCGAACCCCGAAAGCACCGAAGGCACCCAAAGTCGGGCCCACAGTGTCACGGAGCGATCTCAGTCGTTTATCCACAGGAGACACCTGGCACGCGATTAGGCTCCTCGCCGTTTCGCTCATCACGATTGCGAGGTGCAAAGAACAACTCCATCATATTCCCTATGTATGAGGTGTCGGGAGTGTCCAGGACCCGTACCCACAGCATCATTGGGTGAGTTCAAGACCGTCAGATCTAGACGGACGCGTGGCGCTAGATTAAGCTGTCTCTGCATTTCGCTCATCACGATTTCAAGAAGCAAGGATCATCCCCTTCCTATTCATGAACGCCGAAATTGCCTTTGAGAGTAAACACAGGGTCATGGCCCCTGGTCACTTGGGAAAGAAAAGATTTGCACAAGAAGGGTCGAAGGCGTCGTGTTTGTTCACAGAAGGAATCACTGTGATCTCCAGGTGCCATCGGATTCGACCTCGATCCCGATCTTTGATCGGAGTAAACGAAGGCAATAAAGGGTGGTTGAAACTTCTCCTCATTCATTAAATACGAGGAATGGAGGGTCTAGCAAGCAACCTTCTTGAGAGGGTCCTGTGTACCCATTTTTCCAGAGAAGCCATGCTGAGTTCTCGACTACCCAGAGGAGGTCTGTACACACTAACTCGGCATTTGCTGACTCAGCTACTTCCCCGTCAGGAGCCATGCACAGTTAAGGTGGCATCCGGCAAAGAATACCCGTCTGAATTTGGCTGAGGGGACGCCAAGCCTTGGATGACTGAGGACACCTCTGTTAGGTGATTTTCTCTGAGTATATCAGCTCCGTCTTTGTATTTTGTAAAGGATCGATGGTTGAGCGAGGCTCCCGATTGTAAAGTTTTGATGAAGCGCTGGTCGCTCTGGTTAATGTATAAGACATTGGAGACTTCTTACTTTATGGATGTCAGCCTCTTTTTCATCTCTTTGTTTACCATGTTAGAACGACTCGGAATTGGAGGATCCAATCGAGTCGTAGCTATTATAGGATGATGTAGGTTGGATCACTATAACAGTTGCATTGCTTCTAATCGGCTCCTGTGATTTTCTTAGTGTTGAATGACCTGGAATTGGAGGATCCAGTCGAGTCACCCTTCAGCTCCTTGAAGCTCTGGACCAAGAGGATCTTGGTTTCTGAGTTTTTCATCCCCAAGCTTCCGAAGGCTTGTCGCTCGAGGCAGTCTTGCTCACCCTTCTCACAAGTCTTCCATCTACCACCCTTTGATCAATTTACTGATAGAAGTTGGATCAAGACCTCCCTTGCTATCTACATACCAGGCCCAGTCTCTTGAGTTAAAGCTATATCTTCTTGAGTCCTTATCCATTTGATCACCCCATTAAACAAATCGTGACATAAAACTGATGGGCGTTGGGCTCTGCTCCTGCAAGCAATCCAGGGGTGACTTCTGACGCTAACACCTATATCATTTGAATATTGCTTTGAAGCTTTGTAGAGCTTAAATTCAACGTGTATATTCTAAGAGAATCAACATTCCATACTAGTTAAGGGTGATATATATAAACACTCGAGAGTTGGTGTGGTGATTTTGTTTTTCCTTTCAAAATTTTCGATTGCAACAAGAATACTTACGTGTGCATCTAAAATGCATGTAGATATGTCAATGCGATAAACAAACTTGTTAATTATCGGATTTCAAGAGTATTACTATAATTATATAATAAAACATTGAGTAATAAATAATTTATAAAATGATTAAAATAAGTCTCATGATAGTACATTTATATGCATTGTCTAGTCATAAAGTGAAGTGGTATGTGATCCTTGAATTTTCATTAAACCAGTTGTTGTTGTTGTTGTTGTTGTTGTTGTTATGTTTCCACTTCCTTCGATAACGATGTGTCTTCAAAGCATAGTTATAAATAAGATTTTCTATAGCTAAACATGTTTCCTTGGCAATACAATGTTTAATCTTTATTGAATTGTAGGGGCTTGACTTGCTTCCCTCTTTGAATGTTAGCAAGGTTCTTTTGTATTGTGTGAATCATATTCTAAAATATTTTGACTTGGTTGTTTAATATAAACCTTAGATACTTATTGGTAAAATACTTTCCTTTCTTCCATTGTTGTATGTTTGTTTGTGTTTTTCATCCTTTTTCACTAATTGTAATTCACTTTTATTGTGATGGAAACTTTTAACCCCATACAATTCAAAATGTTTTCATTTTTCAGTTAAATTCCATGAACTGTTCTTTGAGGATGACGGTATGAGTGTCCAACTGTATCAATCATTCAACACTTAAAGCCATATCTACCTATCCATATCATCATGTGGTAGAGCATAAAATCCTATTTGTAGTTCCAACTTTTGGATTTGATCTAATACTTTATGGCGTCTACTTAATCCTTTGTTCTTTTGTCCCCTAATGATTGTAACTGTGAGGTCCTTCTTGGGGTACACAAAAAGGTTTAGTTGTACACAGACATCAATATTTATATCATTATGAGTATTGTCAAAATTTATGAGTATCATTCTATTTCTATTTATTACAATTCCTTTTAGATTTAGTGTTTTAGGTTGTGATTTCCCCATCCTCATTGAAAATTGTATTTTTGTTTTTCTTTTCTTGGAACTTAGATCTTATCAGCCTTCCTTAAATGAGGTGGAATATATTTTGTTGTAATAGTTTCTTTTTTAGAGATGTCTTCTTCATTTCTATTTTTTTGCATGCACCAGATTGAAGCCAACAATATTTTTGATAGAACATCATTATCAATCATTGATACTTATGATTTTAAGTCTATTGAGTTGACTTGTGCTACTCTGACTTCTTTCATAAACCAGATCAATGATTTTTTTTCCTCAGAAAAAAAGCACAATTTTATTTCTTATATAAGACAAAATTACATTTTGTAGGTTCTCTCAGAGCACAACACACCGAAAGTGTGTGTAAGGATCAAGAAAGTAGTTGGTTTTTGAGAGCCCACATTACCCTGCCTACCATTGAAAATTACAAAAATATCACCCAGAACAAGGTGGAAATATACTATCTACATAATACGATCTCTTTATATACATAGATAACTAAAAATCAGAACCTTTGTGGTTTTTGGTTACCCTCAGTTGGTGTCCAAAATATGTTCATAATGTCCATCCACTGTAATGCTGATGTAAAAAATATGTTGGAGTGATGTATTGTGCATAAAATAGAGAGAAATAACCATGAAGAGGCCAGATAAGAGAGAAGCAATGTTGATCAAAACTTTTTAAAATGAGATTTTTGTCTTCCAAATTGTCTTCCAACCTGTATTCAATCATGCAAATGGCCTTGGTCTTCTATCAAAGGCCGATGATAAAAAGCATTTGTGTCTTCCCCTTTTGTTTTTGTTATGTGCCATTGTCCCAGTGAGAGAATCAATCCCTCTTTGGACAATGAATCCTCTACCAAGTTCCTGTCCATGTATACATGAGAGATAACCAAAGTATCAAAAGTGTCCAACAATTGGAAATTTTCCTCTAGTATAGGAAAAAGAAATATATTGTGACAAGTTTGATGTTTTCTTGTCCAATTAATGACATTCATAGACTCCCCAAAAATTTGTATTTGGTGTATTCCTTTTTCTCTGGTGAAAAGAAGTAAAATCTTCAATGCCATTAGTTCAACATAGTTTTGTGTCTCCCTGACCAAGCCCATTTTTAGGTGAAAGCAATGATTTCCTGAAAGATGTAGAACAACTCCTCCTCCACAGTTTGAGTTATGAGAGGCTCCATCAAAAAATGACCAAGGTTTTGATGAATCTATGTCCTCTTATTGTATTACCCTTAAACATGGTGCATCTTTGGACTAGGGAAAACAAGACTGGATTGATAGGATTTGTGCTACACTTACTTCTGGAATACATGTTTTTTCCTTAAAAAAATTTGCATTCCTTGCTAGCTAGATTCCCCAACTTATTAAGAGAGGTAGAGATTTTATCTTCTTATTTCTTGGATCACAAGACCAGTTCTTCCAGGCCAGTTCCAAAGAATCTCCATTCCATATGCTGTTCTACCTGAGGATTAAGGAAGTTTATGTCCATACTTTCATGGTGAAAGGACATGTGATGAGTAAATGAAAAGTGTTTCATTTTCATTTTTACAAAGAGCGCATCTCCCTAGACCTTCTATCTCACGCCTATTCAGGATGTCCCAAGTTGGGATTCGATTGTTTAATGCTTCCCACATATAGATTTTGGCTTTTTGGGGGAATTTCATCTTCCAAAGGCCCTTCCACCACCATCTGGTATTCTGTTGTAATGGGTCTATATTCAATGCTATGTATCCCACTTTTGGAGTATAGGAGGCTATGGGGTATTTTTTCCAAATTAATTCATCTTCCCTATTTGTGAGTCTTATGTGTCCTCTTCTCAGAGCTATACTATAGCTTCTCATCAGATATCAATAAATCCCATTTAGTCCCAGCAAAGTAGTAATTTTCCATCCTTAATTCCATAGATTTGATGTATGAGGATCAACTAGGTTGGAGAGGTAGAAGATACCTTGCTTGTGAAGCTGGTTAATTAGGTCCTCCGGAAGAATATGAGAATTCCCACACCCTGGCCAAGGATCAGCTCCAATATGAAGATGATTTCCTTTTCCCACCCTCCAAGCAAGACTKTCCTCGACCACTAAGAACGAGGAAATCACCACTTTCCAGATAATCAAACAGTTTGTTGCAGATTTGTTTGGGGTTCTAATCCAATCTTTTATTGAGACTAGGGAGATGTATTTTTAAGAAACTACAAGAGACCAAAGACTGGACATTGAAATAAGCCTCCAACAAAATTTTGCTGCAAGGGCCTTGGAAAACAAGAAATTGTTTTTGATCCTCCAACCTCCTAGCACTTTTGGAAGTGCTATACTTTCCCACTTTGCCCATGGTTGTGTGTACTTATCTCCAGACCTAGACCAAATGAACTGAGCATAGATCCTTCTGATTTTTTCCAGCACCCCTTGGGAATCCATGCTAGTGAGATCCAATAAAATGGTATGGCTTCCAGAATATATTTGGTCAGAGTGAGTCTACTTGCTCTATATAACCATCTAAAACTCCATCCATTTAATATTTTCTCTATTTTTGTTCTCAACTATTTCCAATCTTCTTTCCTATAATTATTCAACTTTAACTGAAAACCCAAGTATTTTATCCCTTCTGATATATCTTGAAAAGTGAAAGGAAAAAAAAATTGATATACTGGAATTTCCTCTCCATCCATTTCAGAGGTAGTAATTGTTGATTTTTGGGCATTCATTATCATCCTCGTGGCCAGTCAGAACAAATATAAAATTTCATCTATAATTTCTTCATCTCCAATTCACTCATTGAAAAAAATGAGGACATCGTCCACAAATAATATATGAGTGATCCTCATCGCTGGTGCAGCTTGAATTCCTTGAAAAATGACTTCCCTTACTGTTGTGTCTATAGATTTACTTAGTCCTTCGGCCACAAGTAGAAAACGTAGTGGGGACAAGGGACAACCTTGATGCATGCCTATTTCTAAGATGAAAAAGGAGGAGGCTGCCACATTGATAAGGACTACAAAGGAGACCGAAGAAATGCATGCCATCACCCATTTTATAAATGGGACTTGAAAACTAAGGTGAGTGAGAAGAAGTTGGATATAAGCCCAACTCACTCTATCATAGGATTTTGAGAGATCAATCTTCAGGATTGCCCCCTTTGATATTGCGGTCTTTAGGCTATTTATACCTTCTTGCGATACCCCTATTGTCTTGTGTATCTGACACCCTTCTAAAAACCCGAACTGTTCCTTGGAAATGGCCTTCAAAAGAGAATGCTTTAGGCGACGAGCTATGATTTTGGTGATAATTTTGTAAATACAATTGCATAATGAGATTGGTCTGAAGTCATCAAAAGACTAAGGATCATTTACCATAGGAATGAGGGATAAGAAAGTAGTATATTGAAGGGACCATGGATTCTTCCATTGATACATGATTCCTCAATAAATTTTAGTAAATATGTTCCGATTAGATCAAGAAATCCCCTGAAAAATTATATTTTTTGTCCATCTGGACCAGGGATTTTATCCTCCTGGAAGCTAAGTAGAGCTTCTTTAAACTCTACTTCTATGAATTTGACAAATAAATCTTGATTCCCTTATTCATTCACGAAAGGTATAATTCCACCTTTATAATTTCTACAATATTTACACTCCTGTCTGCTTTGAATAATGTATGAAAGTGGTTTTTGCCCAATTTTGCTAGACCTTCAAAGGATGTAATAGATCTTCCCTCCTAGTCCTTTAAACTCTATATATTGTTTTCAACTATCCTCCCCTTCCATAGGCTTGAAATGTTTTTGTATTTTCATCCTCGTTCTCTAGCCAAATAGTTGTTCTTTTTAGTTTCCATGTTTCCTCTTATTCCGTTAGAAATAGTCTTTTCCTGGCTTCAAGCCTTTTCAGATTGTCGCGAGCCAAACCTGTCATGAGCCCTGTCTTTGAATATTATTTTATAAGCCTAAGATGATCCTCAATACTTTGGAGTTCCTGTTCCTTTTCTTTTTATTTGGTTTTTTCCCAAGTGATAACCAATTTTTTTATTCTTTTAATGTTTGACCCAATTTGAATACCTTCCAGAGTTCCTTCTATATCCCTTATGTTAGTCCAATTTGTCTTGACCAACTGTTGAAAGCTCTCATCTTTCAGCAAAGAGGAATTGAATTTAAAATGGGTTGCTGGAATTTGGGGGACTCTTTCCATTTCAAACCAAACTGGGGAATGATTCGATTTGCCTCCACTACCAATCCATTGCTGAAATTGGAAAGGAAGCATCACTAGAGGTTTAAAGATCAAAAAATGATCCATCAAATCAAAAAACGATACATCCTTTTTGCAATATGAGTCTCCCCTACCCTCAAATTCCTCCAAGTGGGTAATAGCTTCAAAGGAGCTATATCAATGAGTTGTTTGAAGGCCAAAAGTTGACTGAAGAAACCTGCTTGGTTGTCTAGGTGAGTCCAGGGGCCCCAACTTTCTTATTAAATTATATTATTAAATTAACATTGACCTTAATTACTTGAATTTAATAATATATCTTTTTAATTACTTGAATTTATAACTAAATAGGACCTTACTATATAAATTCCAAAGTAAAACTTAAATGGCACGAGTATTGGTGGATGGAAAAGATATAGCAATGGAATTAAAGAAATGGTAGATGATTGTATGAGTCTCACAAAATGTGGTGGTCGAGTATGACAAATGATGAGAAATATCCATGTTTCTACATAGTCATTAAGACTCTATGAGTGGGATGGATATACTATATGCCATGGATTGAAAATTATGGAAGACATCAACATCATGGATATGGAGCATTGATGGATGGAATAACATCATGGCAATGAAAACTTCAAAGATGATGGATGGCAGGGTCACATGGACAACTCCAAAGATGATGGATGAGGCCAAGGTTGCATGGATCACAACATCATTGGACCAAGGACCATATATAGTCTACTATATATGAGCCATTAAGCACCTACCAAATCTTTTCGGAATTCGGAAAATGATATAGTCTTCCAAATTTTGAATTCGAAAAATGATAAAATTTTGAAATCGACGAATGATATAGTCCTCCATATCTATTATAGGCAAATTTCTTCTATTCTACTCTATAGTCCTCCTTTGTTCGTTGATTCCTTTTATTCCTTTTCTACTTTGTTCTGTTCTTCTATTCTCTATTCGTGATATGTTCGGTGCTTCTCCACACTATGTTCATGATTTGTTCAGTGCTTCTCTTCTTTATTCATGAGACGCATCATTACTCTATTAAATATTGAGGCATGACACTTCCATGTTCTCCATCCTAAGATGAAAAAAAACATTGTTAAGGTTTCTTAATCCATGTGAACCTCAAGGAAAAGGCTGCTTAATTCATTGTTCTTTCATGAGACACATCATTGCTCTATTAAATATTGGTGCATGACACTTCCATGTTCTCCATGGAGAAATGAAACAAAACATTGTTAAGGTAAAGGTCTCTTAATCCATGTGAACCTTAATCCTAATGAAACTTAAGGAAAAGGCTTTTTAATTCATTGTTCTTTTGAATTGCCTTAGGATATTTTTTTGGCCAATGGGAATCATGAGTATGTGGTCAACTCTTTTGATGTGGTTAAATTGAACCAAATTGATGAAATTTTTTATAATATTTGTTCAATACATCAATTGTACTAACCACGTTTATTCTTGCAATTACCAATCATACAATGATGAAGTGAACACAATCTTCATAGTTTTACTACTATTTTGAAATTCAACTCTTCCTCTTCCTCTTGAGGGTCCATCAAAAACTATTTATAAAAGTGTCAAATATAAAATAAGAATGTTTAATGTTATAAACTAATTTATATATGTAATTATTGAAATGTAATATTTTTAATTATTTAATATGAAAGAATTAATACATGTTTTTTTATATGTATTAATTCAACTCTTTAAGTGATTAAAATAATTACATCCTAAAAAAATTAAAGGTTGTTTTTATAAATTTTCAAAGTTTTAAAAACCTTAATTATCATTTCAAGGTTTCTAACATAATATTTAAAATTATTTTATCAATGAAATAAATACATAAATACATGGATACTATTCACTATCACATGCAACAAATTTTTAATCTAATCAAAATAAATATTCATTTATTATATTATTTTTAACAATTAAACAACATGTTTAAACATAAATCATTCAATAAATAATAAGAATGAATATTGAATAGAGCAAAGAAATAATGAACAGATCTCGAATAGAATAGAGAAAACATAGAAAGAAGCAACAAACAAAGCAGGATTGTAGATTAGTTAGAAAGAAGTAGTCTGCAATAGATTTGGAAGTATCATTTTCCAAATTTGAAATTTGGAATACAAATACATATAAATCAAATAAAAATAAGTCACAACACATCATCATCATCATATATAATCCATAATCGAAACAGAATCACAATGTACCATAACCAGATCACTTACATGCAAGTGTCCTCAAAGAATATGTTAATAAAAGTGCACTCAATGGAGCGAGATGTTACATACACCCCCTCTTGTTTTAAAATGCATCCCGAAGTTTGTACAGTATATAAATGCAAGTAAATAAATGTATCTGACATAGATATACATATCTAATCTATCAAACAAGTAAGGTGTAACATCCCTCTTTATTGAGCACACTTTTATTGACTTATTCTTTGAGGACACTTGGGTGCAAGTGATCCTATTATAGTACATTATGATTTCATTTCGATTATGGATTATACATGATGATGATGCTGTGTTGTGACTTATTGTTATATTGATGTATATATATTGGAAGATGCCATTGATGAGTTTTCCTGAGTGTACAAGGCACATGACATGTTATGGATGTTGATGACATCGATGAACTTCCTTGGACATTGTATTGATTCAGGGAGTGGATTGTATTTTTTTTGAGTATTTCATTTTACACACATGTGACACATGGTTTATTTCAGTAGTATTTATGTATATGTATTATTAACAGTATTTTTTTTAGTGGATGCAAGCTTGACGATGCTTTCTAATCCGACTCACATAACGAATAGAGAGGCCATTCACAAAAACTAGACTTTGAGGGAGAGGTGTGGAAACGTCCATGTCACAGCCTACTAGCACTCCCACCATGGTCTGAACTGTAGATACGTGATTACCTAGTTCTATAGGTTCACGATGTGATGGGGGTAGATTGAGGTAGTAGCTTACATAGATTCTAAGGGGCATGCAGTAAGGAAGAGTCCTTATTCCTTAGAATCTCTTAGTGTCTCACAAGGTCAACCAAGTGGAGTGTTGAATCAAAGGGCAGACAAACTTCGAAAACTAGTCAAAGGTAAGTGGCACCCTTGGAGCATGAAGGTGCATCTTGAAAGGCATGTTGCGTAATTAAAAACTTGAGTCAATAAATCCCGGTGGCCTAGAAAACATTGAAATGATTAGACATTGTTGGATTATAATAATTAATTTATTAATTATAAATCCCAATAAAAATCTAAGCCTAATTCTAAGACTAAGTCTAAGTTTAAATAGGGGACTAAATAAAAAAAATTAAAAGAATTGAGATAAATCAATTTCTAGGAAAATGAGGAATAAAATCTAAAGATTGGATAAAATACACATGTGTGCATGAAAATAATAAAAGATATTTTTAAAATATAAATAAATAAAATATGAGAGAATAGGTGTACACATAGAATAGTATCTAAAGTCAAGCTACCACTATTCTAACTAGAAGAAGACTCCTAACCAACTCTAACTAAGATCTAGCTAGCATACACTCATTAAATGAGAATTTGGGGAACAAAGGGACAACTAAGAGAAAAAATAGGAACACATTGAGGAATGTGAGGGAAATTAACTTTTTAGATAAAATAAAAATGATAATTACTTGTGTAACTTGGGGAGAGTGTGACAAGTGTGTGGGTGAATAATCATAATTAATTTAATCTAAAAAAATAATTATTTGTGCATGAGGACATGTGTTAGTGAAAACATTTCTATAAAACAAATGGTGTAGAAGGTAAACTAGGATCACTTATTCTTGGTAAGGTTGTGCTGCCAAAATGGTTTGACTGTGTTTTACTTGTGAGAGTTGGGATACCAAGCTTGTAGAAAGAGTGAAAGCTCTACCTTGCGAGGTAAGCCTTGGAGCTATTGTTGTTGATTTCTTATGTGTGACCCCTTTAGAGTTTAGGGGGCTAAGGGAGAAGAAGAGTACCCCTAACATTGGTTGGGAGGTATTGGTGAAGTCTTTGTGAGTAGCAAGCAAGAATAAATAAGGAGCACAAGGCACTGGCGGACATCCTCAAATTTTCCATCTTGACGGTTTCAGTATTTTATTTTGGATTATTACATTGTAAGAAGAGTAGAATCGTGTATATGATTTGTTTAAAATATTCGTAGAACAATTTGTAATTTCTGTAATAAACTCACAAGCTCTTGGAAGAACCTTTGTGAAATCTAGAAATTGTGATACTCTGTTTGTAGTCATTCATATTTTATAACCTACGATCTATAATTTAATTGTGCACTACCAACATAATGGCATGATCGAAACTTTAGAGTCTCTTTGAAAGCTGCCAAAATTAATATGCAATACAAGAATCCAAACCCTTTTTATTTATCAAATAATTTACCTAACTTGATGTTTGATATTTTTATCGTTGTAAACTTTTAGGTAGAGTGGAATTTTGGAAATTTGTCATGGTCACCACGAACTAGTACAAATCTGGTTCTATAGTGAGTTTTAGATTAAATAAAGAATTCTAAATTATTTTAATTTGAATGCTGCCATTTTTTTTTTAAACCCCCATTTTTCAAATACATTTTGATTCGCTACCCTTTTAAACTGCTACTCTGGGTCCATAAATTAACTGAATGTTGCACTTGAAATTTACATGTCTACATTTCATACTTCCATATAATCGCTACACATTTATTTATACAAATTAGAGAAATCGATTTATTATAATCTTTGTTAAATTGTTTGCATTCTGGAACAAATTTATGATTGATCGTTGGCTTATATTTGAAAAATTAAATCCCATAAACTTCATCATGAACATTACCATTTCAATTGTAGATCTGGATTATAAATTCCTTGATCGCTGAAGAGTTTTGTGTCTTTGGAATTTGATTTTTTTTTAACATTGTGACACTCATTACATTTTTTAAAGAATATTTCTTTAAAATTGTTGCTTAATGAGATTGTATTTCTTGAAACTTGAACCTTGTTGATCATTGTCAAGTTCACAACTTTCGAAAAAAATAGAATTTCCATTGGTCCTTGTAAACCATTACAAATCGTCTTTGTATTTGTTGAACAATCTCAAAAATGTTAGTGCTTATGAGAACCTGAGGGCTCCTGTTAAGCCCTCGTTCTCCCTTGAGATTTGAATCACGAGCATTGGATCCTTTTACTAGGCCCTTTTTCTCATATGACCTTGGGCTGTGACCCGAGCCTAAACCTCCTCTAAATACTTCAGAATTCTAGCCTCCATCTGTTCTCGTTCATGCTCGCCCCAATCCTTTCCAACCCCGAACCACGAATTTACCCAGTTGGGATCTATGGCCACACATCCTCCAACAACCAACGACTGTGATCCACTTCATAATTCATCCTTCGGGAGTCCTCACTCCTCCTACATTTGTTTCTCAAAACAACGAATCAACAAAACTATGATCTAACGCCACGTGCCTTCCTGGATTCAACAACCTAGATCTTCTTCACTCTTCACGACTTCACGAAGATTGTATTCCCTCTATGCAAATCTTTTGAAGCTCCTTCCAGCGAACTCTCGCATCTGCTGCCACCTGGCAACCTTGACGATGGACAGACCCAACTGATTTTGAGACTTCAAGAATTTTCTCTCCTGTGCACTTGAAAGGAATTTAAGGCTCATGCACTTACCTCTGGATCGAACGACTGCCAATCCTCTTTGCTCAGAGCTGACGGCTAGGATGTGCCTTCTCTTGTGCACACTCCTCCTTTGTCCATGAACTTGATATCACAATCCAGATTTCTTCCAACAACAGATATGACGTTTTTTGTCGCTCCTCCTTCTGAGCTTTGGATTTCTCCCGACTTGGAAGAATTTACAAGTGTTCAAAGGGTTTGGCCTTTAAATCTTCTCCCGTGAACTTGATTACTCTAGTGTTCAAATCCACTTCTCCTACTGAGCTTTTGGAATTGGAATGAGTCTGTCTCTGGTGCACACCTTGTGTTGTCTCCTTAGATTCTTTGAGCTTATTCATAATCCTAAGGGTTTCGACCCTTGTTCCACCTTCAAGGTTTTCCAATGCCCTCCTGGCACATTCTGCAGTTTCCCTCCTGAGATTTCAAACTTGAACCAGTTCTCTCTTCCGCACACTCCCTGTGCCTATCTAACTCTTCAGACTTCCTCAACAGTTGTTTAAGTGTTGGCCTGGTGCAATCCTTGCAAAGGTATTCCTTCTAAACCCTAAACCTTTCAGGTTCACTAACACACTCCTTGCATTCACTCAATGCACACTTGCAGAGCTTTCCCACAGAGTGTTCAACAACTCTGGGTTTTTCTCAATTCCTCCAACACTCAAAATGTGTTAGCTCCATGCACACCTTGCACCTGCTGTCTTCCCTCTTAGTATATATTAAAATAATCTTTAGTAATTCTATTCATGTGCTCTCTCTACATAGTTTCTCCTCTAAGGTGTTCAACAGCCTTGAGGCGCCTCCCTGAGTCTGTGAACTATTCTGGTGTGCCCTCCTGACACGTTCTCCTCTGAGATCCAAACAAAATTCAGACATGCACTACTTGCATTGTCTCACAGGGTTCTCAACACTCTGTCATGTACTCCTTGCATTTAGCCTAAAGAACCCAGAGACATTTCCAACAACTCACAGACAAAGAATTCCATCTATCCGTGCAGATGAAACCTAACACATGCATCTATAACATACACTCATAACACACAAGACACACATAGAACCATATGCAGGAAAAAATTCTCTTTTTCATTAATATAAATGTCTGGTGACAATGTGTACAAAAGCTCGGACTGCAACAAAGTCTCGGTTCTCTCTCTCTCTCTTGCACTCTCTTGTGCTTTTCTCTACAACTCTAACTTACTTTAACTTACCCTTGGCTCACAATGAATTACAACCAATCTTGAGCTGCCCTTGGCTTAGAATGACTTAAGCATCGTTACATTAAGGTCTAAGAGTGAAACTCTCAGATATCACGTGATCGTTTCAACTTCCAAGTATTTATATCTTCTTCAATTTTCAACATGTTCAAAAGATTTGCAGGAAACACCAACTTTTAGAATCCCAACAATAATTCAAAATGCATGCTATGGCACTGATTTGTCTCTCCATGTGTTCTTTGTTGATGATGCTCCTGCATCATTCTCCACTGCTGGGAAAATCATGAGCTTCTTCTCATGGCTCCCTCTGTTATGTTGTTGATATCCTCCAGGATCCCAAATCTGAAATTTGAGTCGTCTACTTGATCCTTTGATTTGCTTCTCATCCTGCCCTGCTTCTCTTGCAGGTTCTCTTTTGTTCCATCCTTATTTGTGCTAGCTACCTTCTATGTTGCTTCCAACATCAACCTACTTATCTCCTTTATGAATTCTTCCAACCGATCTGTTGGTTGTCTCTTCCTTTGCAGTCTGCTTAGCTGCAACTCCTCTTCCTCATAGACATCAAAGGGAAGATCAAATTTATCCCCCTTGTTTCCTTAATATATTTTGGTATTAACTTGCCACCCTGATGCAGACTCCATATTGGCCCTTGACCAAGTTTTGAGGAAATCTTGGTTAGGTTTGACCAGTTTTTGGACTTCGACGCAGTGGTCGAGGAAGGAGCGCCTAGGCAGAGATGAGATCACGGATATCACTCGTTTTGTGGGCTTGTGGACCCATCAAGGGGTTCATTAGGGTTTTCGTAATGGGTTATGGGATGTTGGCCCATGGGTTTACCCATGTTTAGGCCTTATTGTAAAAGTATAAATAAATAGGAATGTATGATAGGAGGGGAGATATTAGTGTGCGAGGTGATGTAAGAGACTTAGAGAAGTTTAAGTGGCTAAGTGAAAGCAGTTTTGAGTTTCTTTGTGCAACATAATGTATATGTAAGGATCTGTTCTCGCTAAAGGAGTTGTCTTTGTGCCTTGACCTATTTCTGGGAAGGAGGATCAGGTGCACGGTGCGCAGATCTCCTATCCTCTGTGAAGATTGGCTCTGTGGCTTAGTGCACAAGATCAGATGAATGTAAGAGATTGAAGAATAATAGAGAAGACGAAGCAGTTGGTGGATGTAGCCCCACACCGAGGTGAACCACGTATATCTTGTGTCTTTTGATTTCTTTGTGCTATCTGGTCTATGCTATGAATGTGCTTAGTACTTTTCTTATTATGTTTGTTAGGGAGATCTATTAATTCTTAGTGGTTAGAGTATATGAATTTTGGATATAACTTAGTGTTATTTGCTAAATGATTGAAGTATCTTTATTGTTACTACGCTGATCTATATTAGGGTTTGTTCTGTGATGTTAATAAAAGCTAATGAACTAATGCATATTGCCTTATAAATGTTGCTAAAAGACTCTGCAAAGTGTTATAATCACATATTTGTGTCCCAGCTTGGTTACAGACACATGGGTCCAATAACCCCCCCTGCCTCTACCTCGGGTGATCCTTTGCCTGATTCAAAGGTGTTGTCGAAAGGGTCGGTAGTTAGGATTTTGTTGGTGCATTGTTGAATAATTGAACCCTGAGTCTGCCCCTGTGCCAACAAATGGTTCAGTTGTCGGGACCTAAAACTATGATTGCTGAGAACTGAAGTAAATAAAAGATAAGCTATGTGTGTAGATCTATCACTGTAGTGTGCAGTACTCTACTTGACATGAAAATCTCTATGCTAAGAAAGAAACCCGATTTGAAGAAAAGAGGTAAGATCTTAAAAGAGGTAAATCTTTGTGCTTTGATAGAGGTAAGATAAGTGAAAATTTTTGTTTCGAAAGCATGAATTTAGGTATGTTTAATAGATTTTGTTCTAGTCTAGAAGCTAGGGCATAGTTGGAAGAAAGAGTTGATCTAAATAAAGCTAGTATAAATTGAGAAAGATATGTTATTCCTATGCAAAGAAAAAAAATTGGACTTATAATTGGATCCAGGAACCTAGAATTTTTTTTTCTAGATTGCAGCTCTAGCACTATGATCCCAATGCACAGTACATAAGAGGTTGGGGAACATACAAGAGGAAAAGAGGATTTACACTGTGTTATCACTGCAGAAGACCGAGACATATTGCTAAGGAATGCCCTGGTAACACCCCTTTTTGTCTTTGTTGTAAAATTGTTGGTCATGAGGTTGAGGATTGTCCAAGGATGATTGCTAAAGTTGAAAGGATGAAAATGAGACAAGAAAATGAAAGTCTAGAGACTAAGAGAATGTTAGAGAACCAGAAAGAGAACAAATCAGAGGAAGTTCAGACTACATTAGTGCAGTTGAAAGAAGTGATGAATGTCCATAAAAATATTAGTTTACTAGATATCTTGAAAGTAAAACAATGCATAAGTACATGAATAAAATATTTCGACATAGACTATGTCTTAGATGAGGAAAAACCAGTGAATAGTATGACAGAAGGCACTTGGGAAATTTTGGAAAAGCCTGCTATGGTACTTTCACTAGCAAGAATAGGATTGTTCAAGGGAAAGATGATAACCTTATGTGGAAGAGGTACTCATGTACCTATTATTATCCATGGAACATCGACTTAAGAGGAATTTGAAGTCATTAAGTTTTTTGAGAACAACACCCCTTTCTCGCTTTTATTAGGAAAGACTTGGATTGAGAAGGATCAGATTAGAAGGAAAGCAGAGGAAGAATCTAGAGAAAAGAAAAAGCAAGAACTAAGGGATTTCATAGCTAGAAAAATAGATCGACTGATAGAAGAACGTGAAGTTGAGTCGAAGAAACAGAAGGCAAGGGAATTAGCTGTCAAATTTGAAAGAACACAAGAAGGTTTGAAGGATATATCTATGCAAGAAAGCAGAATACCCACCTTGGAATTAATAAGAGAAAAGGTATTAACTTAAAACCCTTTAAGAGCACATCAGCATTGTGAAGTCACTTCACTAGGAGAGGATAAGAATAAGAATGGAAAGAGAATTCCATAAAATATTAGAAAAACTCAGATTACAGGGAAGAAGGCAAGGAAGATCAATAAAAATAAACGCAAGTTATAAAAAATAAAAGGAAGCTATAGAGAACAGCTGGAAGACTTCACAGACTAGAACCTCACAAGAGGCAGGTTCACAGGATTTGAAGTTCGTCAGAACAACAAAACCACGCAGAATGGGACTTCGCACTGGTGAAGCTATATAACCGTTGGAGGTGCCCTGACCGTTAGAAAAACACTCTGAAATGGCTAGGAAACACATTTATGGGAGGACAGACCGCTGTTGGACGTTGAGACTGCGCCATAACGAACATAATCGCTTTGATGGAAGCAATCCTACCCGTTGGAAGAATCTATTACGATGCTCGCTTATTTAACCCGTTGGACGCTGCACCGAGACCAATTTTTTCCACCTGTGATTAACTAAGCTAATAGAGAGTTGATTGTGTGTTGAGATGTGATTCAGAATCTAGAGGTCATTGTCCATTTGTCCACTTATCCATTTGCCTACCCTCACCTGTCTATTTAACAGTGAGAATGTTGGGAAAACCCACTGAGTTAGAGAAGTCCATCGAGGAGTTTCTTAATAAGTTCATGGCTGATAGGGCTTTGTCTGAAGGACTATAGGCATAATTGACTAGGGGAGTGCAAGCTTTCCCTTTGACTGGACGTCGTTATGGCTGTGTTAACCTTGTGACCAAGCAACGAAGTAAGCATCGAGGATATATGGTGAATGCAAAGTAGATATCGTCTACATTTCTAGATTATATTCCACTATTGGAGGGCACAATTAACCGCGACAGCATTCCCCATGATTATGAATATATTTTGATCACTGCGTATATCCCAAAAGGATTACGCGTAGTTGGGAGCCAGTTAGGACAGATCCCACTAATTAAGAACAATGAATTTAACTTAGGGGTTAGAAAGAACTACACGATGCTCGTGCCCCATAGATATTTGATGAAGGAAAATGGGAAGAATCCTTGCTTGGTATCCCAGCCATGGATTAAGGAGCTCGCATAGTCCATGATACTCAACGTGATGAATATTCCCCATTTTGGCCGTCATCAGGAGGTTAACGCTTGCGTTAAACTCCTCTTTTTGTGCCACCATGGTGGATACCTATGGCTCAATCGACAGATTACTGTGGATTCGATGTTGATCCACTTGATTACAGGGTTGAGCATGCAAGGACCCAAACCTCAACAGTTTTATCCAGGGAAGGCTTCTGACCTCTCCCTGGCACAGTGCATCAAGGAGGCTTATGGTGAAGTTGAGAAGGGAAAGCGAGGCTATAAGGTAGCCTATATCCATGATGGCACAATGTGCCTCACTTGCCAACTCATAGATGACAAGCTTTTCAGAAAGAATCTCCCCACATAGGTCACCGGGTTCATGGTGGACCTCATAGGAAAATGTGGGGAGGGGATGCAGATGAATTGAGCGAGTTACCTCATCAACGAGCTTGAGAAAGACTGTCATGAAGCTCAGGATCAGGGATATGAGTTCCACTTTAGCTGGCTACTCGTGTTGATTGCATTTGTCACCTGGAAAATGCTAGAACGAGCCACCTTCTCGGAGATCGAACCATTGGAGTCGTTGGCTGCTAGGTTCTCAACCTTATGGTACACCAATGACATGCCAAAGAAATGGTAGTCGAATGCTGTCTTCCACGCGTACTATCAACAATTGAAGGTTTCTATTGAAGCATTTTCATGCATGAAGCCACACACCTTGCACTAGTATAGACTGATAGCTAAGTTACGTGCTGATCAAAACTTCATCTATATCACAACTCATAGAGACGAGAGTAAGGAAGAGTTACAGTCCTATTATAAGTTGATAGTTGAGGACATGGAACAAATCATGAAGGAATGGTCTGAGGAGCTCCTTATACCGGTCGATGATGCATAACTCTTTGACATTGACATCATAGGAAGCCCCCTCGTCACCTGGGTCAAGCATACAGGACAGTCTGGTGAGAAGAAGAAGAAGAAAAAGGAGGAAGTCCAGAATATAGAGACTGACGAGGAGGACAACACCTCTGAAGGAAATGGATCCATCTCGCTTGGAGGAGGAGATGAAGTAAATGGAAAAGGAGGAGGGGATGAAGGATAAAATAAAGAAGAAGGCAAAGCTACACCACCAAAAGATCCCCTTACTGAAACAGTAACACTGCATAAGAGGAAGGTTTCCTTGCAAAAACCTTCAGCAAGAAAGAAGACGCGGGCTAGCAAGCCCCAACTAGAGGCCATGCTCATGGAGGACGACATCGGCTTGGTCTGTGGAGCCATGGAGGATGTGCCTTATAATATCTTGCAGAGATATGGAGAGAAGCAAGAGGAGATGTATGAAAGGGTTGAGAAGGAATTAAAATAAATACAACAGGTTATTCGATCCATTCGCGCAGTGCCTACTGCGCCCTCTTGGGCACAAGTTGCAAAATTGGGGGATGAGCCTACCCAATTGAGAATAATTGTAGATGCGACAGAGGCTGGACTTTAAAGAGTCCAGGAAGAAAAAGAGAAAGATACAAAATCCTTGAAACAGGAGAAACAATAAGTCTTAGAGCAACTACGAGTTGTGTGGTACTGTGTAACTACCTACGAAAATGAGAGTAGGGATGATTTTAAGGATGGAAATTTATTTTAAAATGTATAAATCTTGGCGAATCTTACTAATCCTTTATATGTCAACTATAAATGTTTGGCAATATTTTTGTAAAAATATTCAAATTTCTAAGTATTTTATATAGTTTTTATAAAATTTTGGCTATTTTTAAGGTAAAATAATTTTATCCTATAGAATTTGGGCTAATCATTTTTAAAATAGCGAATCTCATTTTTGGAAAAACCATGGAAAATTAGCCCTTGAGCGAAATTTATCCCCTAAAATCATCCATGAATGAGAGAGATGAGTTTCGGGTGATGCTTGAAGAGGACAAAGTGAAGATACAAAGAGAAAAGGACCAGCTTCTCACAGAGCAGACTGTGGTCAAAGAAGCAGTGACTAAAGCACTTTTCTCTATGCCAGGCTTGGTACAGGGGGAACATGAGTCGGTTGAGGTACAAGTGGTGAAGCTTGTTGAGGCCATCTAGCAGATTCAAGCAAGGATAATGGAGTTGGAGATCCAAGAAGTATCAAGCACTCTGTAGAAGGTACGCGACCAGAGGGAGGAAGCTGCTAAGAGCACAGTTGGAAGGATTAGAACCCTCGCCTCAGAATGAAAACAACTGAGAAATAGAAGCGTGCAGACTTATGAACACCTCACAGAATATCTAGAGCTAAGAAAACTGGAAGTGATTTTACAGGAGGAACAATAATAGGCAATGTCAGTTCAAGCACAGATGAAGCTGCTCACTACGGTAGAAAGAATGAAGAGATCCCAAGAACAGCGTGTGGTCCAGCAGTAGATTATTTCCATTCAGGGATGGGTAATGGAAGTTGCGCAAAAGGTGCAACTTGTGCAGGATGAAGCCTGCAAGGTATTTTAAGATATTGAAGGACAAGGCTCGCAACTGGACCAAGTGGTTGTGAAAACAAAACAACGCCTAGAAGGGCCTGTTATAGAGAAGATGATCCAAGAGTTCACTGAGAAGGAGGCTCGGGCGAAGCAACAAGTTGAGGTAGCTCGAGTGAAGTTCGAGGTCTTTGAAGCAGCGTGTCCTAGGCCTGAGTGACTCGGGACAAGTCACATGTGAGTGTTGGGGGCTTGTTGGCCCTTGACCAAGTTTTGAGGAAATCTTGGTCAGTTTTGACCACTTTTTGGACTTCAATGCAGTGATCAAGGAAGGAGCACCCAGGCGGAGCTGAGATCACGGATCTCACTTGTTTTGTGGGCTTGTGGAACCAACAAGGGGTTCATTAGGGTTTTTGTAATGGGTTATGGGATGTTGGCCCATGGGATCACCCATGTTTAGGCCTTATTGTAAAAGAATAAATAAATAGGAATGTATGATAGGAGGGGAGATCTTAGTGCGCGATGTGATGTAAGAGACTTAGATAATTCTAAGTAGCTAGGTGCAAGTAGTTATGAGTTTCTTTGTGCAAAATAATGTATATGTAAGGCTTTGTGCTCTCTAAAGGAGTTGGCTCTGTGCCTTGACCTAGTTTTGGGAAGGAGGATCAGGTGCACAGTGCGCAGATATCCTATTCTTTGTGAATATTGGCTCTGTGCTTAGTGAACAGGAGCAGATGAAAGTAAGATATTGAAGAATAATAGAGAATATGTAGCAGTTGGTGGACGTAGCCCCACACTTAGGTGAACCACGTATATCTTATGTCTTTTGATTGCTTTGTGTTATCTTGTATATGATATGAATGTGCTTAGTACTTTTCTTATTATGTTTGTTAGAGAGATCTGTTAATTCTTAGTGCTTAGAGTATATGAATTTTAGATCTAACTCGGTGCTATGTGCTAAATGATTGAAGTATCTTTATTATTACTACGCTAATCTATATTAGGGTTTGTTTTGCGATGTTAATAAAAGCTAATGAACTAATGCATATCACCTTATAAATGTTGCTAATAGACTCTATGAAGTGTTATAATCACAGATCCATGTCTGATCTTGGTTATAGACATCTGATTCTTGTAACCCCCCTACCTCTACCTCAGGTGAGACTTCGCCTGCTTCACCGGTGTTGCCAAAAGGGACAATAGTTAGGTTTTTTTTGGTGTGTTGTTGAAGCGTTGAACTCTGGGTCTTCCCCTGTGCCAACACTCCATTTCAGAAGTCTCATCACTGAGTTGTTGCTCAATAGTATCCTTTAACATATTAGCTTTTGTCAACTCCTCTTGTGCTAGTTCACTTCCAACTTCCTCCAGCTTCTCCCAGACGGTATGCTCCTATATATTTTTCCAACTTAACCTGTTGGATGTGCATGATTTTCACTATCACTCTTCTCTCCAAGGATTCCATTTCTTCACACCTATCAACAAAATTTATGTCGTCTGCCTCCTCTTCTTATGCACTCTTCAACGTTACAGTCATCTCTTGTTCATTTCCCTGGCTGAAAATTCTGAGCAATTTTGTTGAATGCTCTTCTTCTTCTGTTGGGGAAGATTTAAATATATGCTCCTTCTCCTCCTCTATCATACTTCTTGTTGGTTGTCTTTTCTCTTCTTCTGCACCTAGACTTTGTGCACTGGCCTCTGCTGGGCTATTTGGTAGGAATATCTCAATCCCCCCAATGATCAGAACACACCTTTGATTCTCCTTCATCGACACTCCTTGCTGATCTGAACTCTCAACTAAGTTCCTTTCTTATCCCTTTCCCACCTGGAAATATTGGATTTCTCCTTTTCCCTCCTAGAAGTCTATGAGATCAATTGATATCATCTCATTTCCCACCTAGAAATCTAAACCTTCATCACTACCCTCCTGACATGTCATGAGACCCTCCATTGATCTCACTTCTTCTTCATCATTGAGGCTCTTTCCAAACTCTGGCTCACAAATGCAAAGCACTTTCTCCTCTGTGTCAATGAGGGTTTCAACATGCCTCAACCACCTCCTCAACACCTATTGCTACCTTCTGGCCAACAACTTCTAGACATGCCATTTTGTTTTCCTTTTCAGAGGCCATTCGTACCTCCAAGGTACGTTTTTCTTCTGCTGCATCTTCAATCTTAGCCTCTCCATTTATGCTCTTATCTCCTTGAGCTCCTGACCCATCTCTTCTTTTCATTTATTCTTGGGGTTGGCTTATCGACCTCTCCTATGGCTTTCAGTAGCCATTTTCATTTTCTTCCTGCCCTCCTGGAAAGTCTGTGGATTACTCTGTAACAAAGTGCATCTCCAACTTCTCCCTTCAACTCACCTAGTTTTCCATTTGCTTGATTTCCGCACTCCTTGCAAGCAATCCTCCACACAGAGCATCAATACTATGTCTCTCTTCACCTGTTGTCTACAGGCAAAATCTATACCTCCGATACCATTTGTTGTTATTAGATTATCTCTTTTCACCTTCTCACCTTTGACTATCATCTGTAGAAAAAATTTCAGCTTTGATACCAGTTGATGCAACCCCCCTACCCTCTTGGGGGTTCTGTGACCTCCTGGTCTTGGATCATTAAAAATACTGAATTAGATCGACTCTTCGGGTCCCTGTTGGTACCAAAAACCACTATACATAGGTCCCTTTTCTCCTAAGGTGCAGGTTCTATGAGAACCCGTGGGCTCCTGTTAAGTCTTTGTTCTCCCTTGATATTTGAATCATGGGCCCTAACTCCTTTCACTAGACCCCTTCTTCTCATATGACCTCGGGCTGTGACCCGGACCTAAATCTCCTCTAACCGCTTCAGAATTCTAGCCTCCAGTCTGTTATCACATTTATTTGTAAAGGGAGGTGTTTCCCTAACAAGTTGGCATTTTGGTAAAAAGAGGGAACAAATGGGCTAAAACCCCACTTATCCTAAGTTTTGTGTGCGCAGGTACGTCACGCTAAGAAGCGCGTGGATCTGGATGGTTGAGCTCTACATGCTCAGATCTACAGCGCATGGCCCATATTGGACCCCCCTTGTCATTCTACCTTTAACAGGGGGGCGAGTTGGTGGTTTTTGAATGCGGGCCCCCACTGTCGTGGTGCCTCCTCGTGAACTCGAACCCCCCCCCNACCACTCTCCCCCCCCTCTGAGTAGACCACTTACCACTCCCACTTACCACTCCATCCTCCTGCTACCATCTATCCCCCACTCCATCTCTCTCCTCCACCTATCACATGTCCCTCTCCCCCTCATCTTTTTGTTGCAACAAACCTATCCTCCACTCACATCCACGTCATATCCCTCTTCACTTTCTCCTACCATATCCTGCCATGTGTTCTCCCCTCGTACTCCATCTCACCTCCATCTAGGAAAATTGTCCCCACTGCGCTTACTACCATAGTCTCTCTTCTACTGCCACATCATGGTCCTGTGCCACTTCACCTTTTTCTTATCACACCTCAGCACACACTATTTCTACCACCCTTGATTTCCCAGTCACCTTTCCTCTATCACGTCTGTCCACCTGGCCATCCCTCATCCGCTGGTTCCACACCGATCGTGCCAATCACCACGTCCTTCAGGTGCAAAGTTGACTCAGGCCTCTCAGATCCCAATGCATGAGTTAATGTAAATAATGAAGGTGGATGAGACATCGTCTCCTTCCTTAAATAGAAGGTTAGTAGGGGAAAAATTGCAGAAGCAGACTGTCAGTTCCGTCTGACAGAGATCACGTCTAAAATACTGCATGGGTAGTCTGACCAACGTCTGCATGTGCATCCTAATAGAGAAGTTTTTCAATGCAAATCCTTAAATGTGTGACATGATCGCATCTTCAACGGTCAGAGCTAATTTTGAGTATATGTAGGCATTTTTCCCATTTTGTTAGTGTCAATGGTAGAGCAAAGCTCCCGATTAATGTAAAATTTTAGTAAAGCCTCTGATTATCTGATTATTTATTGTAGTCTGAGATTGCTTGTTTAATGAAAATCAACTTTCTTACTCCCTCTTGTTGCCCTCTGATGCTAAAAGAGTTCATGATTGACTGATTCACTTGAATTATTGTGACTTCACTATGATGAAAGTTTGATTATAGTGTTGTTATAATTCCTTTCAGTTTCTTTGACATTTAAATTCGAGAAGTTCTCATGTTTAAATTGTTCTTCCCTGGGCTACTGAAAGATATGATTTTGTTGGAAGACCTTTACACTTTCTCACCAAAGTCTTCCTTGTACTCACCCTTACTACAACCTACTGACTGAAGTTAAGATAAGACCTCACCTACTCATGCATATCAGTCCAATTTTCTGAGTTAAGACGATGTTTTCTTGAGACTGCACCCATTTGAACTTTTTATAACCAAACTACGACATACAATCTGATGGGTATCAGGCTTACCTTTGCCGCAATCCAGTGGTGATTTCTAGTGCTAACATTTCTGGCGCCATTGTCGGGGATGAAATTGAAGATTTTCCCCGGGATTGAATGACAAATC
>JASDQU010101488.1:77677-88606 GCA_032191745.1 Picea mariana
TCTCATGTTTAAATTGTTCTTCCCTGGGCTACTGAAAGATATGATTTTGTTGGAAGACCTTTACACTTTCTCACCAAAGTCTTCCTTGTACTCACCCTTACTACAACCTACTGACTGAAGTTAAGATAAGACCTCACCTACTCATGCATATCAGTCCAATTTTCTGAGTTAAGACAATGTTTTCTTGAGACTGCACCCATTTGAACTTTTTATAACCAAACTACGACATACAATCTGATGGGTATCAGGCTTACCTTTGCCGCAATCCAGTGGTGATTTCTAGTGCTAACATTTCTGGCGCCATTGTCGGGGATGAAATTGAAGATTTTCCCCGGGATTGAACGACAAATCTTACTATTTCTGAAGGTGCATCAAAACTTATTACATCAAATATTGTAACTGTGCACCTGAAGACTCCACTGTGGTGACTCCATCCACTGGCAACTCCACTATTTCAACTGTGGCTTCTAGAGGCAGACACATGAGGTCTACTCCACAAATTCCTTTAGAAACACCTGAAGTTGACCCAGAGAAAATTATCAAAAAGGGAAAGGCCCTTCATGAAGGTACTTCTACTACTGAACCAGGTATTTCTGATGATTTTCATTACCCTCCCATAGGAACTCCAATTTAAGCTTTTCCTTCTACTTTTATACCTTCTCTTGGAGTTCCCCGAACATTAAATTTTGGGTGTTCCTGTTGAGTTTTCTCCTCCTGGTCTGGGATTGGAGGGGGAAAGCCTTGTCACTCCTCTCTCTTCTGAAATTGTACCATGGTTTAGACCCAATGCCTCAGAAGATTTTCCTACCCCTGGCTTTACCACTCCTCCTCCTGTTAGAGTTACTAATTTCGTAGAAAGGGAAACCTGTGTTCCCCCAAGCTCTGTAGCCTTTTCTCCAAATCCTCTGATGTTTCACTTTCCTCTCGGAAGCTCAGTTATAGTCTCCCATGTTCTCACACCTTCTCCTCCTAATTCTTCTCCACCTCATATCCCTATGGCAGGTGCTAATCCCCCTAGAAAAAGAATGGATGCCATAGTGGCTACAAGATATGCCCCTCTAGTCTTACCTCAGCCCATGAATTTTCTCCCTACTGGAGATTACCTAAAATATATGCCTAAATTCACTGGATAAGAGGAAATAAATGTTGAATAGAAGCTTGTTTCCTTCTACAGTTATGAAAACAATATAAATATTGAAAATGAAGATGTCTAGATGAGAGTCTTTGTCCAGAGCCTTGGTGGTGAGGTTAGGGAATGGTTTAGGGGATTGACCCCTAGATCTATTGCTGGGATTGAAGCTCTAGATGATGTTTTATTGAGGTAGTGGGGGGATAAAAAGGATTTTATGTATTACATCACATAGTTTGGGTCCCTGAAGAGAAAAAAGGGAGAATCTGTCTTCGATTTATCCAAAAGATTCAACAAAATGTACAATAAGATCCCTATGGAGATAAAGCCTACAAAAGCCTCTGCCAAAATCACTTATGCTAGTGCTTTTGACCCTGATTTCTACCTCCTTATCAGAGAGATAAAAGCTACTTCCCTAGATCGTATGCAAGATGTAGCCCTAGAGGTAGAATCCAATGTGTTAGCGGTTGACAAGCTTAGGAGAAAATATGACAGAGGCAAAGGAAGAGGAAGATATGAGGCCTGAACCTCTGGTTCTCCTTCATCTCACCCTCAAGTAGATGAATTGACCAACATGGTGAAGTCCTTGTCTGCAAAAATGGAGAAGATGAAATTCGAAGGAAATCACGATTATAAGAGTGTCCCAAATAATGATAACAGAGGCAAATTCAGGAGGTCGAATAACAATGCTCCTCAGATTATGCCAAGGGAACAGAGGGACAAAGATATAAATGATCAAAAAATTAAAACCCCTCTCCAAAAAACCTTTTTACTGATGAGGAAGGGGAAGAAGAAGAGCTTGACCCTGAAATTAATTGTATTGGAGACACCTCCCCATTTCCCCATTTAACTCAATCTTCATACGAGGAATTTGTCATGAACAATCAAATAAATGAGCTGAGTAAGGGGGAAAAGGAAAATGATGCTCCCATAAAATACAACCTCAGGTCTAAGAATAAATAAGGGAAGTTTAGCATCCCTGTTCATCCCTCCAGAGCAGAGAATCCTTCTAAAGACGCAGTAAACAACAAGAAAGAAAGGAAAGCTAAAATACCCCCACCAATAGCCAAATATTTTGTCCTAGAGGTGAGAGAAATTCTGAAGAGCCCTTCTTCCTTTAGCTTTGAGCATGAGATTCAAAAGATCAGAATCCTTGTTCCCCTTTCAAATCTATTCAAGCACAAATACTTCAAAAGGTCCCTCTCTAAACTTTTGCAATTTGAGCCATCCTACCATTCCATAGACTCAATGAATCTCCAAGATGAAAATCCAGTAGAAATCTTTGGTCTTATGGTAGAAGATAGAGATGATTCATCCCCTCCTTTCTACACATCCCCAAATATACATGATAAGGTGATGCATAATTGTCTGATGGACTCAGGGGAATTTCATAATCTCATGCCCAAAACTGTCATGGAAGAACTCATATTAGAAATCACTAAAGCTTATCATGATTTATATTCTTTTGATTCAAGGAGAGTGCAATGTCTTGGGGTCATCAAATATCTAGTGGTGACCTCATTCCAACTACCCATGAAAAGTGTGGTCATGGATATTTTGGTGGCTGACGTCCTTCCCAAATTCAGCATGTTGTTGTCAAGATATTGGATAAAAAGACTCAGAGGAACGTTGCATATGGACCTCACATATGATACCATTCCAACGTTCGAAGGGGAGCATAGAAGACTGTACAGATAGGCTCAGTTGGCCTACATAATCAGTGATGAAGCAAACCCCACAAATCAACCTATCTTTTCCCTTGATACCGAGTTGGGATCCAGCTTATTGCATCTCACTGATTCCCCTGAACCTCCTCTTGAAATTAGAAAGCCCATTACTCTCTATGAAGATTCTCCTTTGATTACCTCTGTTTGGAAAAGGTTCTTTTATGGAGCCTCTTCTAGAGAGGGTGTTAGTGATAGAGTGATATTTGTCTCGCCTACTCAGGAAACCATATCCCTGTCATACAATTTAGAATTTGAAACTACCAGCAATGTGGCAGAATATGAAGCTCTCATTTTAGGTTTGAGGGCTGCAAAAGATATGGGAATCAAAGAGATAACAATGTTCAGGGATGCTGAGTTGATTGTCCAGCAGATTAGAAATGTTTATTAGGTCAAACACCCTCGGCTCAGAAATTACAGAAATGAAGTGTGGGATATGGTTGACAGCTTTTTCTTGGCCTTCAACATTTCATTTGTTCCCAGAGAAGAAAATGTCATGGTTGATTCTATGGTTGTCTCATCAAGCTAGTTCAGGATCCCACTTCCACCTAAGCTTAGGTATGATGTTGAGATTAGATATAGGCCCTCTATACCTGATAATATCAAGCATTGGAAAGTGTTTGAGGGTGATCTTGAAATCAGAAGATTTCTTGAGTTGGTTGATGAGTTCTCTGAATTACACATTGATCATGATTATGATTCTGAGGGAGACCCCCCCCCTTGAAGTATTCTTGAATAAAATCACTAATCACCATATTGTTCAGTTGCCTAGAAATAACATTCCAAAGGTATTGGTTCCTTTGGAAAGATTGTTCGATGGGAACGATGTGGTAGTAAATCTTAAAGGCCTGATTGAGGATGTTGATGTAGCTGAGTGAAACATTTGTAAAGAGAGAGATCCAAAGTTTGTTAAATTGTCAAGCAACCTGTCAAGGGAGCAGAGAGTCAAGTATGTTGAGTTATTAAAGGAATTCACCGATGTATTTCCCTAGACCTATGAAGACCTCAGGACGTATGACACCAATGTTATTGAGCATAACATTCCACTGAGAAAGGAGGCCAATCCATTTAGGCAGAAATTAAGACAAATAAATCCTATGAAACTGCCTATTATGGAAAGGGAGATAAAAAATATGTCGGACGCCCAAATCATTGTCCTATTGAGATATTCTGAATGGGTGGCCAACCTAGTCCCGATGAGGAAAAAGAATGGAGAAATCATACTCTGTGTCGATTTCATAAACCTGAACAGAAGCTCCAAGAAAGACAATTACCCTTTACCAAAGATGGAACACATATTGCAGAGGGTGACATGTGCATCTAGGATTTCCATCATTGATGGATTTTCTGGCTACAATTAGATCTCTGTCCTGTCTGAAGACAGAGAAAATACAACCTTCACCACTCCTTGGGGCACGTGCATGTATGCCAAAATTCCCTTTGTATTGATGAACACAGGAATAACCTTCCAACGAGCCACAGACATCGCCTTCATTGAAGAAAAGGATAAATTTGTGGTCATCTATCTGGATGACATAACAGTCTTCTCCAAATATGATAAAGAACATTGCCAACATCTGAGGAAGGTTTTCTCGAAATGTAGAAGGTTTGGTCTCTCCCTAAATACCAAGAAATCATTATTTTCTATGCAGGAAGGAAAATTACTGGGGCACATAGTTCAGCTAAAGGATTTAGGATCGATCCTAGCAGGGTAGAATCTATTCAATCCTTATTGCTTCCCAGATCCAAGAAAGAAGTTCAGTCCTTTCTGGGTGAAAACAATTTCTTGAGAAGGTTTGTTTCAAATTTCGCTGAATTGGTGAAGCATATCACAACCAGGCTCAGGAAGGGGAACAAAGTGAAATGGATTGCTAAACCCAGAGAATCCTTCAACCAAATTAAGAAGGCACTGAATGAGGCACCCATGCTGATCAATCCTAATTATTCCAAGGATTTCATGATCTTTTCCTTTGCTTCGTGGCATACAACAGCAATCATTTTGTTGCAAAATAATGTTGAGGGACTGGAACAACCTATTTCTATTTTTAGCAGAGCATTGAGGGATGTAGAGATCAGATATGACATCATGGAGAAGAAGACCTATGCCTTGGTGAAAGCTGTCAAGGATTTCAGAGTCTATGTTCTGCATTCAAAGGTCATTGCATATGTTCCTTCAGCTTCTGTGAAGGACATTATCATTCAACGTGACATAGATGGGAGAAGGAGCAAGTGGATTTCCAAAATCCTCGAATTTGATCTGGAAATAAAACCAACCAAGCTAGTAAAGGGTCAAGGTTTGTCCAAGTTGTTGGCTGAATATAATTGTGAAGCTTTGGGGGTTAAATTCATCAACACTTTATCAGATGATCGACAAGCTGAGTTGTCCAACAAAAGTTCTCAAGACAACCCCACATTTGTAGAATGCACCTGGTATAAAGACCTTATATATTTTCTGCGGGAGTTGTGACCTCCAGATGATATGGGAAGGAGAAAGGCAAGAGCTTTAAAGCTCAAAGAAATCAGATATTGCCTTATTGACTAGGTTATGGATTGGAAAGACCCTTTAGGAGTTCTTCTGAGATGTCTAGACCCACAGGAGGCCCAAAGGATTATGTTTGATTTTCATAGAAGCCTATGTGGGGGACATTATTTCTGGAAGACCACAACCTACAAAATTCTCAAGGCTAGGTGCTACTAGCCTACTCTATTCACAGATTTCTGTGTGAAAGTCAGGGCTTGTATTAAATGTCAAAAATTCTCTAGAAAGCAGCAACTCAAGCCCCCTGCCACTTAAGCCTGTAGTAGCTTCAGGTCCCTTTTAGCAGTGGGGCCTAGACTTTATTGGGGAAATTCATCCTCCTTCAAGTGGTTAGCACAGGTGGATCTTAACAACAACGGATTATTTCACTAATTGGATAGAAGTTATCCCCACAAGGAGTGCTTCTCACAGAGTCATCATTAGTTTTCTTGAAGATATCATGGAAAGGTTTGGTTTTCTGAACAGAATCATCACTGATAACGTCGCATCCTTCAAGGTCGAACCATTGGTCAAGTTTTGTGAGAAGTTCATAATTTCATTAACCCACTCTACCCCGTACTACCCCCAAGGAAATGGATTGATAGAGTCCAATAACAAGAACCTTATAAAGATTATCAAAATACTGATAGAGGAAAATAAGAAGGCCTGGGATTCAAAACTCAAATTTTCTTTGTGGGCTGATCGAGTGACAACAAAGAGGTCCCTGGGCATATCTCCTTTCCAACTTGTATATGGGACCGAAGCAGTTTTTCCTTCTCATATTGCCCTTCCTGTAGAAAGGTTCTTTAAGGATTATCAATGAGATCCTGATGATATGATCACAAGAATTCATCAACTGGTAGAATTCCAATAGACTAGAGAGAAGGTGATGGGAAGAGTGCATGACCATAAATAGAAAATCAAGCAGACCTTCGACAGGAAGAGTAGAAAGGAGGATTTCCAGCTGGGAGATCTAGTACTCAAATGGGATGCACCCAGACAAGACAAGGGAAAACATGGGAAATTTGAATCCCTTTGGATTATGCCCTTCAAAGTTTTCGAGGTATTTCCAAATAATACTTACAGACTACATAATCTAGAGGGTGTTGAATTTTTTGGTGGCCCTCTAAATGGGCATTTTCTGAAGAAGTTATTTACCTGAGCCATGAGTGGCTCCCATGTTTTTGTAAATATTGTTTTTCTTGTGTCTTCAGTTTTATAGGTAACTCCATAACCCAACAGTAAGGCACTGAAACTACAGAAGAGTTATTGGCATCTCGCATGGAGCAAGACATCCCCCACAGAGCCTAATGTTATCACATTTATTTGTAAAGGGAGGTGTTTCCCTAAGAAGTTGGAAGTTTGGTAAAAAGAGGGAAGAAATGGGCTAAAAACCCACTTATCCTAAGTTTTGTGTGCACAGGCACATCACGCTAAGTAGTGCATGGATCTGGGCGGTTGAGATCTGCGCACTCAGATCTACAACACAGGGTCCATATCAGACCCCCTCATCATTATACCTTTAACGGTGGGGGGGTCTGAGTGGGTGGTTTTTGAATGCAAGACCCCACTGTCGTGGCACCTCCTTGTGAACTCAGAACCCCCGATATTTACCTCTTACCACTCTCCCCCCCTCTAAGTAGACCTCTTACCACTCCCACTTACTGCTCCATCCTCTCACTGCCATTTGTCCCCCACTCCATCTCTCTCCTCCGCCTATAACATCTCCCGCTCCTCCTCATCCTTTCATTGCAGCACACTTGTCCTCCACTCACCTCCACGTCATATCCCTCTTCACTTTTKCCTACCATCTCCTACCACGTGTTCTCCCCTCGTACTCCATCTCACCTCCATGTAGGCAATTTGTCCCCACTGCGCTTACTACCACAATATCTCTTCTGCCTCCACATTATGGTCCTGTGCCACTTCAACTTTTTCCTATCACACCTCAGCACACACGTTTTCTGTCTCCCTCGCTTTCCCAATCACCTTTCCTCTATCACATCTATCAACCTGGCCATCCCTCGTCCGCTGATTCCATGCCAATCACGCTAACCACTACATCCTTCAGGTGTAGATTTGACTCGGGCCTCTCAGATCTTGATGTAGAAGTTAATGTAAATAAGGAAGGTGGGTGAGACGTCGTCTCCTTCCTTAAATAGAAGACCAGTAGGAGAAAAATTGCAGAAGTAGACTGGCAGTTCTGTCTGACAGAGATCGTGTTTGATAGAAGACTGCATGGGCAGTCTAACCAATGTCTGCATGCGCAGCCTGATAGAGAATTTTTTCAACACAAAGCCTTAAACGCATGACATGATCACATCTTCAACAGTCGGAGCTAGTTTTGAGTATATATAGGCATTTTTTCCATTTTTTTAGTGTCGATGGTAGAGCAAAGCTCCCAATTGTAAAGTTTTAGTAAAGCCTCTGGTTCTCTGATTATGTATTGTAGTCTGATATTTCTTGTTTAATGACAATCAACTTTTTTACTCCCTCTTGTTGTTCTTTGATGCTGAAAGAGTTCATGATTAATTGATTCACTTGAATTGTTGTGACTTCACTATGATGAAAGTTTGATTATAGTGTTGTTATAATTCCTTTCACTTTCTTTGAGATTTAAATTTGAGAAGTTCTTTTGTTTAAATTGTTCTTCCCTAGGATGCTAAAAGATCTGATGTCCTCGAAAGACCTTGACATTTTCTCACCAAAGTCTTCCTTCTACTCACCCTTACTACAACCTCACCACTAAAGTTAAGCTAAGACCTCACCTGCTCATGCATATCAGTCTAGTTTTCTGACTTAAGATGATGTTTTCTTGAGACTACACCCATTTGACCTTTTTATAACCAACTTGTGGCATACAATCTAATGGGTATCAGGCTTACCTCTGCCACAATCTAGGGGTGAATTTTGGTGGTAACACAACCATTCTCGTTCACGCTCACCCCAATCCTTTTGACCCCTAAACCATGAATTTACCAAGTCAGGGTCTATGGCCACGCGTCCTCCAACAGTCAACGACTGGGATCCACTTCAGACTTTGACCTTCGGGATTCCTCACTCCCCCTACCTCTGTTTCTCCCGAACAACGAATTAGTGAGACATTGATCTAATTCCACGTGCCTTCCTGGATTCAATGACCTAGATTTTCTTCTCTCTTCGTGACTTTGTGAAGATTGTCTTCCCTCTATGCAAATATTTTGGAGCTCCTTCCTGCAAACTCTCAGATTTTCTCCCACCTATCAACCTTAACGATGGACGGTCCCAAATGACTTCGAGACTTCATGAGTCTTCTCTCCTGTGCACTTGAAAGGAATTTAAGGCTCATTCACTTACCTCTAGATCGAACGACTATCAATCCTTTGCGCTCAGATCAGACAACTAAGATCTTCCTTCTCCTGCACGCACTCCTCCTTCGCCCATGAAGTTGATCTGATGGTCTGAATTTATTCCAAGAACATATCTGATGACTATTGTCTCTCCTCCTCCTAAACTTTGGATTTCTCTCGACTTGGATTAATTTATAAGTTCTCAAAGGGTTCAGCCTTTGAATCTTCTCCTGCGAACTCGATTACTCTAGTGTTCGAATCCACTTCTCCTCCTCATCTTTTTGACTTGGAATGAGTCCATATCTAGACCACACCTTGCACTATCTCCTCTAAGTTTTTGAACTTATTCAAAATCCTAAGGGTCTTGGCCCTTCTACCTCCTTCAAGGTTTTCCAATGTCGTCCTGGCACATTTTGTGCTTTTCCTCCTTAGTTTTCAAACTTGAACCAGTTCGCTCCTTCGCACACTCCCTGTGCCTATATGACTCTTCTGACTTGCTCAACACTTGTCTAAGTGTTGGCCTGGTGCACTCCTTGCACATATCTTCCTTCTGAACCCTAAACCTTTCAGGTTCACTAACGCACTCGCGTTCACTCAATGCACACTTGCAGATCTTTCCCACAGACTGTTCAAAAGCTCTGGGTTTTTCTCAATACCTCCAACACTTACAATGTGTTGGCTCCATGCACACCTCGCACTTGTTGTATGCCCTCTTGGTAGAGCTTAACATAATCTTTAGTAATTTTTTTCCTGTTCTTTCTCTGGACAGTTTCTCCTCTAAGGTGTTCAACAACCTTGAGGCTCCTCCCTGAGTCTGTGAACTATTCTGGTGTGCCCTCCTGACACATTCTCCTCTGATCTCCAAATAGAATTCATACCTACACTCCTTTTGTTGTCTCATAGATTTCTCAACACTCTGTCATGCACTCGTTGCATTTAGCCTAAAGAACCCAGAAACAATTCCCGCAACTCAAAGACAGAGAATTTCATCTGTCCCTGGAGATGAAACCTAACACATGCATCTACAACATACACTCATAACACACAAGACATACACAAAACCATATGCAGGAAAAAATACTCTTTTTCATTAATATAAATGTTTGGTTACAATGTGTACAAAAGATTGGACTTCAACGGAGTCTCGACTCTCTCTCTCTCTCTCTCTCTCTCTCTCTCTCTCTCTCTCTCTCTCTCTTGCACTCTCTTGTGCTTTTCTCTACATCTCTAACTTACTCTAACTTACCCTTGTATTACAATGAATTACAACAAATATTCAACTACCCTTGCATTACAATGACTTAAGCACCATTACATTAAAGTCTAAGACTGAAACTCTCATATCTCATGCGATCATTTCAACTTCCAAGTGTTTATATCTTCTCCAGTTTTCAACACGTTCAAAAGATTTGCAGGAAACACTAATTTTTAGAATACCAACAATAATTCAAAAGGAGCATTATGGAACTGAGTTGTCTCTCTATGTGTGCTTTGCTGACGATTCTTCTGCATCAAACTCCCTCTTCCACTATCTCAACATCAAACTTATGTGACAGTTGTGCTACCTCATAATCTTGTTGTGTTAAGTGACTAGTGTGAAAATTTGTTTCATTGAAAAGCACAACAACATCATCCACAACATCATTGTCTGCATCCATCTCCTCAATCTGATTGTTTTGGAAAGGAGGTACTAATCTTTGGTCATCAACATTCATCCTTTCTCTCTGCATTATCTGAGGGGCATCATTCAGCTTTCTAAACTGGTTGGGATTGTAAGTCTTGCATAGACTTACAATCATGCCCATCCTACAGACCAGGGTGAGTGAGGATCCCATTCCCCTTTTCCTTGGGACATCCAAGTTAGTGGACTCCCCAAGGAAATGGGTCACCAAGGCACAAAGTTTACACCCCTTCCATTGAAAACACAACAAAAAATAGAGATATCTTTCCCAAGTAAAATCAAAGCTGCAAAACCAAATTAAAATGGCTAATCAATTTAATAAAAACCATTTTTTAGGAATTGTAGTAGTCGAAAATTTCTTCCTCCTCGTCACTCATACGCAGCACCTATTTGGAATTCCATTCAGAAGTATATTGGGATTTCATCCATAAAGACGAATGAAATGGGTGTGAGGTTCAAGACAACTGTGAAGGTTTTCTTATGGGAGAGAAAAAAAATGAATTATATTTATCTATCTATCTATCTATCTATCTATCTATCTATCTATC
>JASDQU010101488.1:89162-117436 GCA_032191745.1 Picea mariana
TTGACATTTTTCAAAGGATTCTATGCCTGTTTGAGTTATATAAATACTTGACTGTTGGTTTTATTTATAATGTATATTTTAAACAATTGAAAGAATATTTTGACAGATTTTTAAGAATGGTTTATATGTCAATGCAATTGTTATGCATCATTTTTGTATATTTGAAATAGAAAATGGTTGTTGATAGATAGCCAAGTGATCAATATAATAGTACAATCCCATAAACAAATATCATTGTAAATATGGTCCAAGGAGGGCTCGTTGATAATTTGTATGTTTGATTTTTGATTCATTAGATACCTTGTTCACCTCACTAGAAATCAGATTATACTCTATTCTCTCTACATGATTTTGACTCAAGGAAAAATACCATTGCATCTGTATGTTAGAGGGTTGTGAGATCTCTAAGATCACATGAAAATGGACTACTAGGGTGTCCCTTCTTTCTTCATGTGAACAAATTAAGAAAAACAAGTTAGGAAATTATTGTAAGAGAGACCTCTCACACAAGAATTTGTAAAAGTGATCTCTCAAACAACATGCTAATGTAATAGATCTCTCTTATATTGGTATGCAAGAGATTTTGGTAAGGTCTAAGCACCTCGCAGAATTGCATTGAATGGCAATGGTAGGGGCTTAGACACTATTAGATCCTATATATAATACATATTATTGTTTATATATCCTTCACCACCAACATTCAATGTTATGTTGTAAGGTGCTCACACCTTGTAGAATATTACATCTTAAGAACAAAGATAATATCGAAAATCTCATCTCCCAATCATATAGTGCTAGAATGTGCTTGCCAAATTCCATTATGGATTTGTCACAATTGTGGATAACATCATTGGCATTTTTCAAAGGATTCTATGCATGTTTGCGTTACATAAATACTTGACCATTGGTGTTATTTATAATGTATATTTTAAACAATTGAAAGAATATTTTGACATGTTTTTAAGCATGGTTTATATGTCAATGCAATTGTTATGCATCATTTTTTCATATTTGAAATAGAAAATGGTTGTTGATAGATAGTTAGGTGATCAATATAATAGTACAATCCCATAAACAAATATCATTGTAAATATGGTCCAAGGAGGGCTCGTTGATAATTTGTATGTTTGATTTCTGATTCATTAGATACCTTGTTCACCTCACTAGAAATCAGATTATACTCTATTCTCTCTACATGATTTTGACTCAAGGAAAAATGCCATTGCATGTGTAAGTTAGAGAGTTGTGAGCTCTCTAAGATCACATGAAAATGGACTACTAGGGTATCCCTTCTTTCTTCATGTCCACAAATTAAGAAAATCAAGTTAGGAAATTATTGTAAGAGAGACCTCTCACACAACAATTTGTAAAAGTGATCTCTCAAACAACATGCTAATGTAATAGATCTCTCCCATACTGGTATGCAAGAGATATCTATCCCATAACTAGCAACTTTGAGGATATTTCTCCCAAATCGAGCTATAGAGGAACTTGATTCTCTTATCCTATGCACATGAAAAAAGAATAGGCACATTCGTAGTTCATTTTTACATGACCTTAGAGAGAACAAAACTCCATAGCTTGTTCATGAAGTGGTCGATTCTAGTACAAAAACATGCAAAGAGAACACCAAGAAAAAAAGGTATAGCTCAATGTGCAAGATAAAAAACAATGTCCACCAAGTGTTACGACATTTAAGGGTGTAAAGGTTAGTATATATATATATATATATATATATATATATATATATATATAATTGGATGTGTAGTGATGCAACATCCAATTGTGTATATCCAACATATACACCATTAAATGTTTTCTTCACTCATGTATCATTCTTCGTTGGCTAGTGGAGTGAAAAACGGACTCTCTTAGTGGTTATTGATCTATATGTGTGGTGGAGTAGAAACCAACAATGGTATGAATTGTTATCTAGAATCGCTTGGATCATGAGCATTATACAACTCGAAAAACACCATCATTGGCTTCTATGAACTTCTTGGAACCATGATGATTATGATCAGAACCATGAAATGGATTGTATAGAATTCTTGCCTATCATTGTTCCACATAATCCATACACATCAATGATGGAATTTTGCGATGGATAATACTTTCCTCTTTGAACTATAGTTTCACCCCTTCGACTATAATTGGAGTAAAATTGTAATGAAGTCCATTTGTATGTATGATATTTATATTTGAGAACAACATGATTTTGTTATATCGTGGGTAAACAATATGCACTAAATGATGTAATATTAATGAAATTGTATGTGACATTGTCAAATCTCTACTGATATATATTGAAATTGTTTAATTTGACAAGTACAAACAAAATAATAGTTTTAAATAATAATAATAATTATTATTATTATTATTTCTTTTTAATCATTATTATTATTATCTTGAACACTAACCAAGTGCATCCATACTTATCATGAAAGATTCCATCTCAAACTATAGGTTTCAATCATGTCATCTTTTGCATTTATGAGACATCCGAGAGACAATTTTCGTGTTGATGGTATGCCTTTTGTCCTTGGAAATTCTTATGAATTGGGTGCTTCCATGTTTATCTCTTTTTTGTTTTATGTTTGGAGTTTGTAGAAGGTGAAACTTGTGATACTTTTCATTAAACTAACAATGACATCAAAATTACTATTTAATCTCTTCTTTAGTGGGACATTTAAAATGATGTCATTAAAATTGGCATGATCCTTTGTTATTTTCAAAGGATAGTTATTTATAATCCTCGCATTTAACGATGTAAGTGTCAATTTTCACATGCAACTTTATGTGACTAATTTTTAGATCTGAAAATTGCTTCCTAGTGATTTAACAATAAAACCGTAGTTGTTATCACTAAACAATTTTACATTGAAAATTATTAACTGAAATTATATGCAGCAGAAACACAAACAATCATAGATGAATCATCAACAAAATTTTTTTTTTTGTAACCTTTCTAACTTTAGAAATTATAAGGGAAAAACCATCCCTCTCAACCAACACATTTTCACCAAAAATCTAAGGACAACCTAATACTCCAATGACAAAAAAAGTCAGAAAACCAAACCTGAGAAAAAACCTTGGAATTTTCTTCTTCCAAAAATATATTGTAGGCCACCTGTATGGCCTTCTGATGTCACATATAGTGCTGCCAATGTCAACATGTACATAATTTCACCTGTCCAAAAACCTTGGACGCATGTACACAACTATCCATTCTGAAACCCGCGTACATATTCGTTTGTCCCCATTGCAACCCGCGTACATACAGGACTATGCCCACTTCAACCCACACACATATATGAAAAACTCAATTTCCTTCACATGTGCATCCTTCCTTACTTTCCACATTTGATCGAAAAACCCTAGGTTAGATGGCCTAGGTTCAGAAGTCTCTTTTCCACTATTGCCATACACCCTAGAACAAGTTTTTATTCACTTATGCTAGCTCCATGATGCCACAATGATGAAATGTCACAATGACTTCTCTTCTTTATATACAAGTGTAATGAGTGAGTTTATAAGCCCTTCCTAAACTCAACAATTGTTTTAAATATTTTATTCCTCTTTGTGTGTGTGACATTTATGAAGATCGATTATGAGGCTCACGAATATCTAGTTTTTTGAGATCTTGATCCTCGGACGTGTTGGTTATCGATGCAGAAGCATCGGCAACTCAGCAAGTGAGCCAACACATCAAGCAAAAGATCAAATGGAATAAACAAAATCAAATTTTGAAAAGAGATTTGGGAATGAAGCGCAAGTCTTAAATGAACCTTTATGAAGGAGCGCCTTTAGTATGATGTATCAGACCTCGAGCCATATGCTCTTGTCTGGAACAGATAGGAGGCATTTAATCTAGTTAATGCAGGTAGATAGATGTTTAAGTCTAGATTATATAGTTTTAGAGTCTGAGAGGGAAAACAGATATAGACACCCTCACTTGTACATTGTAACGAGGATTCAGAATCATTCATTCAGGAGCAAGAAGGGAGAGCAAGAAGAGAATTTGTGAAGAACACCCATGTACAGATGTTTTTGAATTAATAGAAGAGAGTCTTTGATTCAATTTCATGGCTGGTTTTATTTCTCTGTGTATGTTGCTTATGTGTTCGTGAATGTTTTTTTTATGGTCATGCATTTGTTTTGAATATGTTGTGCTTAAGATTTCAGAAGTTTAACTGAAGTCTGAGAGAGGAGAGAATAAGTTTCAATTGTTTCTCTGTCTGAGCCAGGAGATTCCTGCATAGAGTGCAGTTGAATTCATCCGCATAGAGTACATGGATGAGGCTCGACAGTTAAACCCTTATTCTCATTCACCCAGAAGTTGGTTTGGGCTGGTAGATTCATGCAGGAGAAGTGCAGGCTGAACTTGAAGTCTCAGTGGCTAGTCTGAGCAAAGGAAGGCATAGACTACTGTTGCCAGAAGTGCACCGAGTCTGAGAGACTCAACACTTTGAGATTTGTTGGAGGTCAAGCATGAAAAGTGTGCACAAAGTCTCTGAGAGAGTCAGAGTTGACAGGCTCAGGAGGTTTAGCATCTTCGTAACATCGTCAAGGAAGTGCACAAGAGTGTGTACCGGGAATGATTCAAGCAAAGAGTTGCAGGCGCAAGTGTCAGAAGACAAGTTCTGAGAAGAACACTTAGTTGTTCTCAAGAAATCCTCGAGAAGGAGGAATCGACGGTCATGATTCACCGAGGGAACTAGCGAAATCCCGTCAGTCGTCAGATCTCGGGGAGTTGCGCAGGGTTTAAGCCCCAGCGAGTAGAGGAGGAGTCATTGGGATATTGGTGACATCGGGGTTTCATAAGGTAAGAGACTCGAGCCTTTGAAAGTCTTGAAATCCCGAGAAGGGATCTCAACCGTTCATCGAAGAGCACACGTGGCGGAAGATCCTGGCAAGTCGGCATTTGGAGCCATCGGGGTTTCCAAGAATGAAAAACACTTGCATCAAGAAATCGTGATCGGAGATTTCCCGATGCGGTTAGAGCCGTTAATCGGAGGGACACGTGGCGAGAGATCCCGAGGAGTCGGGGTTCGACAATTCAGGATTTCCGGAGTCAAGCGCATTGTGT
The DNA here is from genome assembly GCA_032191745.1 of Picea mariana. Classification (NCBI taxonomy): domain Eukaryota; kingdom Viridiplantae; phylum Streptophyta; class Pinopsida; order Pinales; family Pinaceae; genus Picea; species Picea mariana. The sequence continues at coordinate 94,252 of JASDQU010101488.1, forward strand.
ATGTTGAAATCGCGATTCGCGATTTCCCGACAGGATAAAAGGCACCGAGTGGAGGACAGGTGTCAGGAGGTTAAGTCTCACCCTGAGGTGACGACAGGTGGTGTTGTATATCGGAGTTCGGGGTTTGACAAGGTCTGTGAACTTGTGCATCAGGAATCACGAATTCCCGAAACGCGATTTCCCGATTACTACAGGAGCGTGAGTCCCAGGGCTTTGCCGTGGATAGAGGACAGGTGGCATCAGAGTTTAGGAATCGGGGATCCGTAAGGTGTGTGACCCACGACATCGTAAGTTCCAATTTCCCAATGGGGAAATCTCCGATAAGGACAGAAAAAGGTGCGAAGGGAATATTCATCGGGTTTCGGAGTTTAGTGCGACCTGAGTATAGGAATCGCTACTATGCGAGTTCCGATTTCCCGATACGATAAGGGAGATCATCAAGGATCATAATGTGGGTGCGAGAACTTCCGATAAGGGGGTTGAAGAGAAAATTATAGCTCTTCGGGCCTAAGAAGAAAATGGTCCTGGTAGTTGCGGGCGTACCCTGGGTGGTGCGGTTTGCGTCAAGTGGTATCAGAGCGGGAAAATATATCTGTTTTCTATAACAGAGGAGAAGAGAAAATTTCACCATGCCTCCGAGAAGAGATAGACAATCACCCAATCCAGAGGGGGAAAGGGAATCGTCCAGAGAAAGAGGTAGGCCAGGGAAAAATCTGGAAGTAGAAAGACAACTACAAGAATTACGCTCTATGATCATGGATATGGGAGTAAAGCAAAGGCAAAAATCTGATGCAGGAGATACCAGTGAATCCGAGGATGAAGGTGACATTGGACAGGGAGCAGGAGAAATCCCAGCGGAAGATGCAGCGAATGAGCGATTAATGAAAGCTATCACGCGGATGAGTTCAAAGACAAAGATGGACATTCCGACTTATCAAGGAAATCTGGATGCAGAAGAGTTGTTGGATTGGATTAGAGCTCTTGACACCTACTTTAATTATGAGGACATCGAAGAAGATAAAAAAGTAAGGCATGCTGTCACCAAATTGAAGGGACATGTAGCATTATGGTGGGACGAGCTTCAAACAGATAGACGCTGCAAAGGTAAGAAAAAGATTAAAAGTTGGGATCGAATGGTTGCGAAGTTGAAAGCAAAGTTCATCCCAAGGGATTATCAAATCACACTGTTCAGGAGGATGCAGAACCTAAGGCAGAAATTGATGATGGTGAAGGAATACACCGAAGAATTTTACAAGCTCAATATCAGAGCGGGTCATAGGGAGAGCGATGATAAAAAAGTTTCCAGGTATATGAATGGATTAAGATATGATATCCAGGATGAGATAAGTATGGAAACCATCCGAATGGTAGAGGATGCGTATCAAATGGCGTTAAAAGCTGAATAGAAGCTAATCCGTAAGCAAGGACAGCGAGGCCGAGGTAGGAGCCAACCAAAAGGTAAGTCCGTTGGTCAAGATAGGTTCTAGAAATCTAGGGATGACTGGAAAAAGCCTCAGACGAGAACAGAAAGAGGTGGAAGTTCACAGCGAGGCCAGCACACTGAACAGTGAAGGCCGCAGACAGAAAAAGGCGGAGGATACGCTGACGTGAACACATTTCCTCATACTAGAGGTAGAGGAAGAGGCAGAGGTGGAGTCATCACATGCTTCATATGTGAAAAGAATGGACACAAGGCAGTTGATTGTCTAGATAGGAGGAAGGATGGAGGAGAAGCTCACATCGCCCAAGCACAAAGGCGGGATGCTGAGGAAGAAGACGTAGAAGACGGAAGGTCGTTGATGATGTGTAAGGTTCTCTTAACACCCAAGAAGGAGGTGGAGGACGCAGTTCAAAGAAACAGACTTTTTAGAACCACATGCAAGACCAAAGATAGGAAGTGTAAGGTCATTGTGGATAGCGGAAGCACAAACAATATCGTTTCGACCGAGATGGTGGAGAAACTGGAGCTGGAAACAACTGATCACCCGAGGCCATACAAAGTTTCATGGCTGCAGAAGGGACATCAGGTAAATGTCACTAAACAACGCTTAGTTGACATCAAGATAGGGAGATACAATGATAGGATTTTATGCGATGTTATTCCTATGGATGTATGTCATGTATTGCTAGGTAGACCATGGCAATATGACAGAAACGTAACTCATGATGGGAAGATGAATACGTACACTTTGGAGAAGAATGGAAGAGCACATGCACTGAATCCAATTAAATATAAAGAAGTAAAACTAGAGCCAAGAAATACTATACTTCTCATGAGTGGGAAAGAACTTCTGGCAGAAGTAAAGAAGAAGGAAGATCCACAATTCTTTGTGGTCAGGAAACCGAAAGTTGTTTTGACCAGCACAAGAGTGGATGATCTGCCAAAGGAAATTTAGGAACTGCTGGAAGAGTTCGCTGATATAGTGGTGGACGAATTACCTCATTCGTTGCCACCGATGAGGAGCATAAACCATCATATAGACCTCATACCAGGAGCAAGTTTTCCGAACAAAGCAGCGTACAGGTTGACACCGTAGGAGAATGAGGAGGTCAAAAGACAAGTATAGTAGCTGCTGGATAAAGGACTGGTCAGGGAAAGTCTTAGTCCATGTGTCGTTCCAACAGTACTGAGTCCGAAGAAGGATGGAGGATGGAGAATGTGTACAGACTCCAGAGCCATTAACAAGATAACCATTAGGTACAAATTTCCATTACCACTATCTTGATGGACTGTCTAAGTGAAGACAAATTTTTTTCAAAGGTGGATTTGAAAAGCAGATACCATCAGATTCGCATGAGGGAAGGCGATGAATGGAAGACAACCTTCAAGACTAACGAAGGTTTGTACGAATGGCTGGTCATGCCGTTTGGCTTGACGAATGCACCAAGTACATTCATGAGGCTGATGAATGAAGTGTTGAAAGAGTTTATTGGTAAGTTTGTCATTGTTTATTTGGATGACATCTTAATTTTCAGCAAATCAAAAGAAGAGCATCTAAAGCATTTAGCTGCAGTAATGAGGAAACTACAGCAAGAGAAGTTGTTAATCAACATGAGGAAGTCTTCATTTATGAAGAGAGAACTCATTTACTTCGGTTTTTTCATATCGACAAGTGAATTAAAGATGGATCCAAGTAAAATAGAGGTGATTAAGAATTGGCCATCACCGAGGAATGTTTTCGAGGTGAGAAGTTTCCACGTATTGGCAAGTTTCTATAGGAAATTCATTAGGAACTTTAGTGGAATTAGCGCAGCAATGATGGAAACAGTCAAGAAAAGACATAAATCTTTTCATTAGACTGAAGAGGCAGAGAGAAGCTTCAATCTGTTGAAGTGAAAGATCACCGAACAGCCGATTTTGGTGTTGCCAAATTTTTCCAAAGTTTTCCAGGTGAAATGTGATGCAAGTGGCTTTGCCATAGGAGCAGTCTTAAGCCAGGAGGACAGACCAATCACATATTTCAGTGAGAATCTGGATGAATCCAAGGTGAATTATTCAACGTATGATAAAGAATTTTATGCTATCATATAGGCGTTGAAGAAGTGGAGGCATTATTTGATGCCAAAAGAATTTGTTCTGTATAGTGATAATCATGCACTATAGTTTGTGACTCAGCAGGGGAAGCTGAATTAGAAACATGCAAAATGGGTAGAGTATATGTAGAATTTTACATTTTTCATTAAACACATTTCAGGGACTACTAACAAAGTGGCTGATGCTTTGGGCAGGAAGTGTTTGTTGTTGCAGGAGTTTCGAGTCAAGACCTTGGGTTTTGAAAACCTTAAGGATATGTATGCAGGTGATGCAGATTTCGCAGAGGCATATGAGGCAGCTGAGAATCCAATCCTCAGGGACCAAATCTCGTGGATGGATCATATGATCCAAAAGGGACTGTTATTCAGAGTCAATCAGTTATGCATTCCACATTGCTCCATGAGGGAGAATCTACTAAAAGAAAAGCATAGTGGCGGATTAGCAGGACATTTTGGCCACGATAAAATGTTTGCAAAGTTGAGTGAAGCCTATTTCTAGCCAAAGATGCGAACAAATGTCAAGAAGTTTGTTGACAGTTGCAGGATTTGTCAGCATTCAAAGGGTAGAAAACATAATGCGGGATTTTATCAATCCTTACCCATACCTGACAGGTCGTGGGATGAAATCAACATGGATTTCGTATTAGGGTTGTCGAGGATGCAAAGAGGACATGATTCAATCTTTGTAGTGGTCGACAGGTTTTCTAAAATGGCACATTTTATACCATGCCATAAGACCAACGATGCAACACATATCGCAAATTTGTTCTTCAAGGAGATTGTTAGACTTCATGGTTTACCCAGAAGCATTGTATCGGACAGAGATACAAAATTCATAGGACATTTATGGAGGACACTCTGGAAGAAGATGGGAACTAACTTAATGTTTAGTTCAGCCTATCATCCCCAGACGGATGGGAAACCAGAGGTTGTAAACAGAAGCTTAGGAGATTTATTAAGAAGCTTGGTGACAGAGCACCATAGCAGTTGGGACAATGTGTTGCCACAGGTGGAGTTTGCGTACAATGATTCTGTGAACAAGAGCACAAGCAAAATCCCATTTGAAATTGTTTATGGAAGGCAGCCAAGAGGAGTATCTGAACTGAGGGATTCAGAGCAGATAATAACTAAGAGTGCAAGCGCTGAAGAATTCGCACAGGCGATGGAAGAACTTCACAGCAGGGTGAAGCAGTGATTGTTGGAAACAAATCAGGAGTACAAGCACAGAGTGGTTCAGCATAGGAGACAACTTCAATTCGAGGTTGGTGATCTAGTTCTAGCACACCTGAGGAGAGAAAGGTTTCCAAGGGGAACATACAACAAACTCAAAATGAGGAAAATTGGGCCATGCAGAGTCCTGAAGAAGCTGGGAGAAAATGCTTATGAGATTGAATTGCCGAATGAGATCGAAATATCTCCGACATTCAATGTCTCAGACTTATATCCCTATAAGGCTGAGGAAGCAGGAGCTGAGGGTGATGAACATCCATAAATTCAGTGGCAGAAGAAGATGCCGACTGCAGAAAGGTCACAGATTGAGCGTATACTTGATAAAAGAGTCAGCAAAGAAACCAGACGGAAGCAATACTTCGAGTATCTGGTGAAATGGAAGAATCACCCAGTGGAGGATGCCAGCTGGGAGACAGAAACAGAAATTCAGAAGCATGGACAGACCATGCAGGAGCTCATGGACAGGAGCCCATGAAATCTTTCAAACAGGGGAGTATGATGCAGGAGCATCGCCAACTCAGCAAGCGAGCCAGCACATCAAGCGAAAGATCAGCTGGAATAAACAAAATCAAATTTTGAAAAGAGCTTTGGGAATGTAGCGCAAGTCTTAAATGAACCTTTATGAAGGAGCGCCTTTAGTATGATGTATCAGACCTCGAGCCATACGCTCTTGTCTGGAACAGATAGGAGGCATTTATTCTAGTTAATGCAGATAGATAGATGTCTAAGTCTAGATTAGACAGTTTTAGATTCTGAGAGGGAAAACAGATATAGACACCCTCACTTGTACATTGTAACGAGGATTCAGAATCATTCATTCAGGAGCAAGAAGGGAGAGCAAGAAGAGAATTTGTGAAGAACACACATATACAAATGTTTTTGAATTAATAGAAGAGAGTCTTTGATTCAATTTCATGGCTGGTGTTATTTCTCTGTGTATGTTGCTTATGTGTTCGTGAATGTTTGTTTTCTGGTCATGCATTTGTTTTGAATATGTTGTGCTTAAGATTTCATAAGTTTAACTGAAGTCTGAGAGAGGAGACAATAAGTTTCAATTGTTTCTCTGTCTGAGCCAGGAGATTCCTGGATAGAGTGCAGTTGAATTCATCTGCATAGAGTGCATGGATGAGGCTCAGCAGTTAAACCCTTATTCTCATTCACCCAGAAGTTGGATTGGGCTGGTAGAGTCGTGCAGGAGAAGTGCAGGCTGAACTTGAAGTCTTAGTGGCTAGTCTGAGCAAAGGAAGGCATAGACTACTGTTGCCAGAAGTGCACCGAGTCTGAGAGACTCAACACTTTGAGAGTTGTTGGAGGTCGATCATGAAAAGTGTGTGCAAAGTCTCTGAGAGAGTCAGAGTTGACAAGCTCAGGAGGTTTAGCATCTTCGTAACATCATTAAGGAATTGCACAGGAGTGTGTACCAGGAACGATTCAAGTAAAGAGTTGCAGGCGCAAGTGTCATAAGACAAGTTTTGAGAAGAAAACTTAGTTGTTCTTAAGAAATCCTCAAGAAGGAGGAATCGACGGTCATGATTCACCGAGGGAACTAGCGAAATCCCGTCAACCGTCAGATCTCGGGGAGTTGCGCAGGGTTTAAGCCCAAGCAAGTAGAGGAGGAGTCATCGGGATATTGGCGACATCGGGGTTTCATAAGGTAAGAGACTCGAGCCCTTGAAAGTCTCGAAATCCCGAGAAGGGATCTCAACCATTCATCGATGAGGACACGTGGCGGAAGATCCTGGCGAGTCGACGTTTGGAGCCATCGGGGTTTCCAGGAATGAAAAACACTTGCTTCAAGAAATCACGATCGATGATTTCCCGACGCGGTTAGAGCCGTTGATCGGAGGGACACGTGGCGAGAGATCCCGAGGAGTCGGGGTTCGGCAATTCAGGATTTCCAAAGTCAAGCACATTGTGTATGTTGAAATCGCGATTCGCAATTTCCCGACAGGATAAAAGTCACCGAGTGGAGGACAGGTGTCAGGAGGTTAAGTCTCACCCTGAGGTGATGATAGGTGGTGTCGTATATCAGAGTTCGGGGTTTGACAAGGTCTGTGAACTTGTGCATCAGGAATCGCGAATTCCCGAAACGCGATTTCCCGATCACTACGGGAGCGTGGGTCCCAGGGCTTTGTCGTGGATAGAGGACAGGTGGCATCGGAGTTTGGGAATCGGGGATCCGTAAGGTGTGTGACCCATGACATCTTAAGTTTAGATTTCCCAACGGGGAAATCTCCTATAAGGACAGAAAAAGGTGCGAAGGGAATATTCATCGGGTTTCGGAGTTTAGTGCAACCCGAGTATAGGACTCGCTACTACGCGAGGTCCGATTTCCCGATACGACAAGGGAGATCATCAAGGATCATTCTGTGGGTGCGAGAACTTCCGATAAGGGGGTTGAAGAGAGAATTATAGCTCTTCGGGCCTGAGAAGAAAAAGGTCCTGGTAGTTGTGGGTGTACCCTGGGTGGTGCGGTTTGCGTCAGTTATGGATCCAAAAATTGGACTGAAATGTGTCCATGGAAGCAATTAAAAACTTCTCAATCTCCTTTCACCTACACCCTATATTTCCATGGCACTCTATATTCCAAAAAATGTTCCATGAAGTTCATAGGAACTTCATCCTTTCCTCCTCGATCTGTGTATATCCAAACCAGATTGAATGGCTCGGTCCTCTTTGATCGATGCTCCTTCTCATCCAATCTCTATTGCATGAAGTTCATAGGAACTTCACCATCTTGTGCAGGTCTCTTGCTATTTCCTAGAAACTTGTCATTCTCAACTCCAATGCTCAAATATTAATCGTATGCCCCTCTTAACGCCTTCGGAGCCTTGTCACTAAGCCACTAGCCACACTTCCAATGCGTACTCTAATCCAGTTACACCTACACAAACTCAACTTAACCTAACATTTTCTTGATCGTTGACCTATAATGATCAACAATCATATCTCCTATACACTAACACACAGTCGGGTTCATGACTTCACACAATATTTCACACACAATGACAAGAAAATAAAAGATACACAAAAAACTAGGTCACACATGGATTTTATTACAATCGAACTTGAATAAATTTAAATGTTGCAGCCTCACTCTAGGCATGTCCATAATTTTGAATTGATATTAATATGTGTCTTGTCTCCTTCTCATTATTCCAACATGATACATATAAAGGAAAAAATACAATCAAGGATCGATTCATTTTTTAGATCTGATCTATCCCTAAAATCGCTAAAAAACAACAAATATCGCAACAAACCTATAATTTATCATGGAAATCCACACCTTCTTGTATCTCATCATCCATGTCTTTCCTTCTTGAAGTTTCATTATTGGATTATGATTTTGAGGGGGGTTGATGTCCCTAAATTAGACTCCCGAGATAGAAAAAATTTCATGATCTCCTGATCATGTGTCTTCATTGCCGCATCATCTTGACTCTGGTCTTATGTTTTCTCATGTACCACTCCATCATAGTGCTTATATTCTCCTCATTCTCAACAGTGAGCTACAACCACAAATTCCATTGTAGTAAGCCTCTGCACCTGCTACCCAATACCTCATCAAGCTTTCTCCTGAGCTTGAACTTTTGGTATTACAGGTTCTCTCTCCCGGAACCTTCTGAGCACTCCTCTACTCCTCTAGGATTCCACAACTACACACTCACATGTAGAGAAATATTCCCCTTCTCTAATATCACTTGATGAAGATCAATTTCGGGGTCACGAGGATCCAGTTTTTTGATATCTCAATCCTTAGACCTGTGGGTTATGAATCCACAAAATGGACTGAAATGCATCCATGGAAATAATTAAATACTCCTGAATCTCCTTTCACCTACACCGTGGATGGATTTCCATGGTGCTCTACACTCCCAAAATCGTTCCATGATGTTCATAGGAACCTCATCCTTTCCTCCTTGATCTGTGTATATCCAAACCAGATTGCATGGTTCGATCCTCTTTCACCGACACTCCTTCTCATCGAATCCCTATTACGTGAAGTTCATAGGAACTTCACCATCTTGTGAAGGTCTTGTGCTCTTTCCCAAAAACTCTTAGTTCTCAGATCCAACTCTCAACTATTAATCGTAGGCCCCTCTTAAATCCTTTGGAGCCTTGTCACTAAGTCATCTTCCACACTTTCATTGCAAACTATGATCCGGTTACACCTGCACAAACTCAATTTGACCTTAACATTTTCTTGATTATTGATCTATAATGATAAACTATCATATCTCCTCTACACTCACACACATTTGGATTCATGACTTCCCATAATATTTCACACACAGTGATAGGAAAATCAAAGAAACACAAAACACCAGGTCACACACATATTTTATTACATTCGAGCTCGAATAAATTTACATGTTGTGGCCTCACTCTCGGCTTGTTCGTCCTTTTGACTTGATATTACATTATTTCTACCCACCTTCTCATTATGCCTATATGCTACATATAAAGGAAACAATAAAATAGAGGATCGGTTCATTTTTAAGATCCGATCTATCCTTAAGATCGCTAAAAGCCAACAAATATCGCAACAACCCTATGATTTATCATGGAAATTTGTGCCTTCTTGCAACTTATCCCCACGTATCTCCTTCTCGGAGGTTTACGATTGGATTATGTTTTGGTGGAGTTGATGCTCGTGCATCAGACACCTCATCACAATCCCACAAAGCCCACCAACTTTCCCATTAGACCCTAGCCTCCAATTTTGCTGAAACAAAAGGCGGATATGGTGCCAATGAATATTCACACATTCCTAACACCTCAGCCTCTTATGGGAATACTTCCCAAATCTACAAAAATCAACACTCCCTCTTAGCAGGGGAAGTATTCTCCACCATTCCTAGTTTGTTTCTAAAGTGTACAAATTTCCCCTTTACTAGGGTTTTGGTGAGAATATCTACAATTTTCTCGTCTGTAGAAATGTGTTGGAGCTTCACTGCTCCCTTTTGTACTCTATCTTTGATGAAACACTAGTTTCTATGAGATCTTGATGCAACTTTGATTATTGTAGTGAATCACGGTGGGCTCCAACTCTTGGCCAAATAATCTTGCAAGAAGTTTGTGAAGCCAGATAGCCTCACAAATTTCCTAGCTAGATGGCATATAGTTTTCCTTTGTTGATATTAGTGCCACAAAATTTTGTTTCCTGATGTACCAGGAAACCAATGTTGATCCTAGGTTGAAACAACCACCAAAAGTTCTCTTCCTGTCAGTCGCACTACTTGCCAAATCTGAGTATGAATATCTATGAAACCTCACTTCATCATCTCTGACATATCTTAGATGAAATCCAGTTGTACCTTGAAGGTACCTATGCACATCTTTTGCTGCAACCCAATGCACCTGCCTTGGTTCTATCATGAACTAACTTAGGGTGTTGATAGAAAAACAGATTTCTAGTATAGTATTTACCAGATACATCAATCACCCATTCAACTATCTGTACATCGTGGGATCCACCAAGTATGAAAATGAATCCCCCAACATATTCCGATTGGTGGTCATAGGTGTGATCATGGACATACAGTCCATCATCCCAAATCTCTTCACTATCTCAACTGCATACTTCCCTGTTCGAGGAAGATCTCTCCTAGTTGTTGCCACACATTTAGTCCCAATAAGTAATGCATCAATCGAATTCCTTCATCTCAAACTCCAAGGCCAATTTCCTGATCAACTTTGTATCTTAAAGATATTGCATTTTATCTTAGGGATGTTACATTTGATCATATAATCTCACGAAAAAACATATATTATTCTATAACTATTTAATCCATAAATGCAAATATTATTTTTTAATTTTTTATTCCCCAAAAGATACTAGACCAAAACATATTATTTTTATATTCCATTGTCATCCTAATCTTCATTATTAGTTTTAAAATAAAATTATAACTTATAGATCATACATTAAATTATAAAATTCCCTAATATTTATTCACTAAAAAACTTTATATATATTCAAAATTAAATTTTATAATTTAATGTATGATCTATAAGTTGTGATTTTATTTTAAAATTGATAATGAAGATTAGGATGATGATGGAATATAAAAATAATATGTTTTGGTCTAATATTTTATGGGGAATACAAAATTTGGGGAATGGTTTGTAAATTTGAAATTGACATTAACTTTATTGGATAACCATACTATCCATCCTAATATAACATTGTTATAATATAACATTGTTATATTATAATAATATGTTTTGGTCTAATATTTTATGTGGATTAAAAAATTTGGGGAATGGTTTGTAAATTTGAAATTGAAATTAACTTTATTAACTTTAATGGCAAACATCCCTTCAAACAATGACAAGACTATTATTAGTCCATGGGACTATAGCAATGAGTTTGCTTTTGATGTGACATTAATTTGCTTTTTACCATAAATTTGTGTATGCAATGTAATGTTTAACATAGGAAAACAAATATATATTTTTGGATATAATAAAAATATTTATGTTTATCGTTTCTAATTGGTTGATAGAAATTTAAGTGTTATTGCTCCCTTCACGTCTTTCAATATATAGAATTAATTACATAATCAATGAATTTCACCAATCACCACATCTAAATATAAAACATTGTACTATGTATTTGTTATTATGCATTATTATATTTATATTATATTTATTATCTAATATATTATTTGGATTATATTTATTATGTAATATAATAAATATTATATAAAATAAATATATTATTAAATTTGAAAGATTTGTTTTCAAAAAGAAAAATTGAATATTTTTAAAATGCTATTTGCATTTGGCTAGCTTAACTTAATTCGAAGGAAATTTAGGTTAATCCCAAAACTATACAACATCCACATTAAAGTAAGTGTCATGGATCAACACGTCTTCCTCCATTCCTTGTGAGTCTAGGTCGAATTCTTCTAATTCCAATATTTGGTATAGTTATCAGTGTTAATTTTTTTGATTTAAAATCTTCACAAATCGATTTCTTTTAAGACTATGAAACTAGCCCCTAGTTAACATATTGTTCATGTTTCATAGTAATCATCATCATCAATAATTCAATAATTATAGGGTGTCAGCTATCATCTCCATTTCCAAATCTACTTGGCAGGGACTAAGCTATCATGCAACCCTTGTTAACCTAGAAATTAACATCCCACAATATCCCTAAACAAGATATGTATAATTTGTTGATTATATATTTTAATCAGCCCTATTTCTTTCCATTATTGACATTCTCTCTATTAACTCAAATTACAAAACAAAGAAAGTTGAAACCCCATCTTTCCCAGATTTCATGAACAACTTTCTAAGTTAGTCATTTACTAATGCGATCACCTATATTTCCAACATTCAATTCAAACATATTTAAAAGCTATCTTTCGCTATTGTTCTAACCAGTCCTTTTAAAAAATAAAATCACTCACTAACTTTGCATGTTCCCTTTATTTCTAAGTTCCTTTAAAAACTAAAATCAATAACTTTGCATATTCCTTTTATTTCTAAAGCCAACTAAATATGTTTGAAAACTCGATACAATATTAGAGCCCAACTAAATATGATGAAGCTTTCCATATGGCTAATTTTCAAATATCCAAATCAGATTTTTTTAACTCTTTTTTTTAAATGATCTCACCCATATTGATCATATTCTTATGAAGTGGGTTTGGTATGCTCTTCTATATTTATTTATTTATTATCAAATTTGGTATTTTAATATGTATTAAAATTTAAGTTAATATCAATTTATTTATTATCAAATTTGGTATTTTAATATATATTAAAATTTAAGTTAATATGAATTATGGTTTAGATATTATGTTTTTTTTTTTTTTTTAAAGATATTTGATTTCATACATTTATGAAAATGACAATTCACTTCATATTAACTAAAAATAAAGTTGATTTAGTATACATCTATTATGATGAAAATTCACTTCATATTAATATCTTTTACCTTTATTTGGTGAGGGCACTCCTACTGTTGCTCTAAGTCAACTTATTGCTACCAACTAATACTAGTACTCTTCAGGTGAGGGCACTACAACTATTGTTGTAAGTTGTAAGTCAACTTATTGCTACCAATTAATACTAGTACTCTTCATATTACTATCTTTTACCCATATTAATATCTTTTACTCTTACTATTGTTGTAAGTCAACTTATTGCTACCAACTAATACTAGTACTTTTTAGGTGGGAGCACTACAACTATTGCTTTAAGTCAACTTATTGCTACCAATTAATACTAGTAATCTTCATATTAATTTCTTTTACCCCTACTTGGTGAGAGCACTATGACTATTTCTCTAAGTCAACTTATTGCTACCAACTAATACTAGTACTCTTCAGACGTCACTTCGTTAAGTTTGTCAAACTTTTTCTTACCAACTCATACTAGTAGTTCCCTATGCTCCATAACGTTAAGAATTGATCTCAAATGTTAAGGATTGTTGCTACCAAACGTACACTTGGATTTTTATGCTCTCAAATCCCATGGATTTCTACTACCAACAAGTCATATCTTAACTCACTCAAGATTTCAACTCTCATTGAAGAGTATCAACATCAAATACTATTTAGGAAAACAAAGACCAAATAAAATGAGTAACTTGTTTAGGGGAACTGGGAAGAGGTATTTTATCTCATTGCTTAGTCTCCATCAAAGTCCCTTTCCACATAGAATAATTCAAGAAGGAACAAATTGAGGGGAAGGAAGAACAATGAATCTAATATGATTGTGATTCACAATGACGAATCCAATATCATTATGATTCATAACATTATGAAACGTGATGGTAATACACATTATGAATCCAATACAATTGTGTTCCATAGCATTACATGGTATATATGACATATTATGAATGTAAAACTTTGACCACCTATTATTATCCATGTTATAACTAATCAACATGGAAATTACATTTGACTATGATCCATAGCATTATGACATGTGACGATTGCAAAACATTGATCACTTATTACTATCTATAGTATGAACATTCAACTAACGATGATCAATAACCATTTTGCTATGCAACAATAAAAGCTGAATAAGATCGTAGTTAGATGAAGGAGATCAATAACCACCATGCTATGCAACATTAAATGTTGTTTGGGGTTGTGTATATGCCGTATGATTTGAATTGCTTCAAATTCGATGGTGTATACACAACCCCACACAACATTTAATGTTGTGTAGAATGATGATTATTAATCACCTTCATCTAATTACGATCCACAACATTTTAACATATAATAAATGTAAAACTTAAGCCACTTAAATAACTATCCACAATAAAAACAAGTACATCCCGTATGATGCTTATAACTTACCACTTAGTTATATTTAGCTTAATTACAATTCACCACTTAGTTATATATGGTTTAAGTATTCTCTCATGCATATCTTGTAAAAAAAATAGTCATAATGAAGCAACTAACTTCTCAAAACTTATTTATGCTAGAAAGGGTAGAGCTCATGGGCGCCACCTCCCTCGTAGTAAGGAACAAAGATATTTTTATTGCATTGTGATTTGGAGCTCCTTCTAAGCCTAACTCTAACAATATTAAACAAATTCAAATGAAAAGTGAAATATTACTTTCTTTTCTTTTCTTTTCCTTCCCCACCGGATGGAGGTTCCACTTTATTCTCCATTTCTCACTCCGTCCATGTGTTGGCCTAGCATTATGCAACAAAGAGTGACAATTGGAGAAAACAATTTTTTGAGGGTTCCAAATTCAATGCTGGAAACTAAACATGAGGGTTGTGCTCTATGTGGAACTTAACCCACACCTTACCATAGAATTCGATGATGGCCATGCACTGCCTATGTCTACGTTCTCAAGAGAACTCCTCTCTTTTAGGAGGATTCACAATATGTCAAGCCCTACTAAGGTTCTTCACTTTGCATAAAATTGAACCACATGTCTGATGGTAACTTTTTGTATAAGTATGGACTCTGCATCTTTATTGCCCCTTCCACTATATATCTGCACATTCACAAATACTACCTAATGTTTTTCCCTTACCATTGTTCATGGTCATGTAGAGTGTTAAAATGGAATAACCTATCTCATTTAAATACTACCTAATAGCCTTGTAGAGATTAAATTTAATGTGTACATTCTAAGTGAATCACCATTCCATATTACTAAAAGGTGAGATACATAAACACGGGAGAGTTGGTGTGGTGATTTTGTTTTTTCTTTGAAAATTTTCGATTGCAACAATAATACTTACAGGTGCATCTAAAATGCATGTAGATACGTCAATGAGATAAAAAAACTTATTAATTATTTACAAGAGGATTACTGTAACTATAGAATAAAATATTGAGTAATAAATAATTTATAAAATTATTATTTAATGAGTTTAATGATAGTACACTTATATGCATTGACTACTCACAAGGTGAAGGGGTGTGTGACCCTTGAATTTTCATTAAACTAGCTATTATTGTTATTATTATTATCATTATTATTATTATGTTTCCACCCTCTTCAATAACGATGTGTCCTCAAAACATAGTTATAAATAGGATTTTCTATAGCTAAGCATGTTTCCTTGGCAATATAATCTTTAATCTTTATTGAATTGTAGGGGATTGACTTGCTTCCCTCTTTGAATGTTGTGTGAATCATATTCTAAAATATTTGGACTTGGTTGTTTAATGTAAACCTTAGATAATTATTGGTAACATCCTTTCCTTGCTTCCATTGTTGTATTTTTGTTTGTGTTTTTCATCCCTTTTTATTAATTGTAATTCACGTTTATTGTGATGAAAACTTTTTACCCCATACAATTCAAAATGTTTTCATTTTCAGTTAAATTCCATGAACTGTTATTTGAGGATGATGGTATGAGTTTCCAACTATATCAATCATTCAACACTTAGAACCATATCTATTTATCGATATCATCATGTCGTAGAGCATAAAATCATATTTGTAGTTCTAACTTTTGGATATAAACTAAGACTTTATGACGTCTACTTACTCCTTTGCTCTTTTGTCCCCTAATGATTATAACTATGAGGTCCTTCTCAAGTTCATAGAATGGGTGATTTCAATTGTGAGGCACCTATTGTGGTGCCATAGGTCCACTATATTCTATTCCAAATGGAGAAGGTGATATAGAGAAAAGAAAGGTAGATTGTTGGATGACAGAGATGAGTAATTGAGCCTGTAAACCTGCAACATTTGCAACACTTCCATCAAATAAGTTGTTCCTAGTACCATTGACTGAATAAATCCATGTAGATGTAGTGCTTCCATCAGAAAACATAGCTACAGTTCCAAAAACAAATTTCCCTGTTGTGTTAGTAGCTCCTTTACTCTGTCTTTTTCCTTCCTTCCTTTCACTTTAAATTTTGGATATTCCGCTACATGGGTAGGTAAATTCATATCTATAACGGCATGGGGTTTTATTAATTTAATCACATATTTAGAAGATATCCCAAAAACATGGTCTTCATATTCAGTATTTGTAGAGTCTCTGGTTTATGGAAGGTCTTGCATCTGGTCTAGTTCTGGAAAAAAATCATTTATGTCATCATAAACTACAACTGTTCCCTTAAATACGGATTCAGATACTAAAGTTGATTTTGTAGTTTCTCTAGTCATGGGTTTTATGGAGTACTGTGCAATCTTCTTTCCCTTTTCTTGTTTCTTCTTCAAGTCCTCAGATTCCTTCTCTCTTCTGTGTAAATAAGATACCACTTTCTATTTTTTGATCTCCTTCTTAGAATCCTCTGAATTATCTTCTATAATTATGAGATTATCCTTCTTGATGGAAGGATGAAGCATGCTTTTGAATTCAGTCTAAATTTATTAGAAGCTCTAGTAGAATTCTTTCTAGGGCATTTAGGTACATGTGTTTTCTTTTTACTCTGTTTTTTACCCTTTGTAGTCTTCTTTCCTATAGATTGTTGTTTCTGTTTGACTGGAGTCTGAACTGGACTTGTGGTGTAAACTTCATATTCATTAAATTCCCTCTTTATATATGGATCGAGATAAATATCAGTCTCTTCATTCATTTTAGGCTTCTTACCTCGACTAGTAGTGCCTTTATCATGATCTTTACCTATAGGAAAATCACCAATAGCTTGTTGGGTTTATATTTTTCTCTTGCCAGCACGAGTTACCCTAGCTGCAGGTGAATATTATTTCATTAAAATTTTGGTGGCTTGAGAAGTATGTTTCTCTTTTACAGAATTTTTTCCCTTGATAGTTTTGGATTTGGTTGTTTGTAGATTAGGTTTTATGGACTAGATTAACCAATCCCAAGATCTCTAGAATTCATTTAAGGTGAAGACTACTAATGTTCTAATCAAATCTTGATGAAAAAGACTGCTTTTTGGTATAGCAGTATGGGACTAGATCCTCTTAGGCATCTTGGATAAACTTTTTAAAAGAAAATAGGGTAAGTTAAGAGGGTAATGACCATTTATATGAATCAACAGTCTAATATGATAGAGATAAACCAAGGAAAACCTACCTTCACATGTAATGTACCTATGGATAATTAGCAAGGCAGTGTGCCATTCTTTCCTTACCCAACTATGTGGTATATCATTTCTCCAGTTAGGGTTTTTCTTCTCTAGAATTAGAAATTGATTTACAAATTCCATGACCACATTCTCCTTCTTCCACCATATTTCCCCATACACAGACAATCTGCAGGATTTAGTGATAGAATGTTCTGTCACATGCATTAGAATTTTTCCAACCACAAATTCGAAGCCATCAAAATTATGTGCAACCGTCATCGAGATTTGTTTGTCATTCCCCTAAAACATTGAGAAAAATTTGAACCAACCAACATCCTTGAATTTTTGTGCCATCTGAGGGAATGCTTCGAGCAATTATCTTCCTTCGAGCTCTAGTATGATTATCTGGCCACTCTTTTTGGGTGCCATATCACTGATATGATCATGTAGACAATTCTGAGAAGATTGTTGGTTGAATCTTCAATTCTTGAGAGTTGTTAAAAACTAGAAGTTATCTCTTTGTCTACAATCCCTGCATAAAATAACATACATACTAAAATAGGAAGGTGATTATTTCATTCATGATAATTAGATATGTTGATTTGATGCAGGTATGGTGAGTACAACTCAATCCTTCATAAATAGTTTTTATCTTAAAAATAACAACCCAAAATAGATCATAAAGAGGTATGCAAATCCTCTAATCATAATTTGAAATGTTAGGACACGATTTGGGTAGGGTGGTGCATGTAAAACAATGATTATTCCCAGTGCTGCAGGAATAGCGCTATTCTTGCAGTGTCTTTTCTAACTTGGAAAAATTTGAAAATTCAAATAATGAAACAACAAGTGGTGTGACAAAAAATTCTTATATCAAATCCTAATCTTTAAAAACATCAAAAATCATTTAAAAAGTGCAATAAATATTGAAAAATGATCTTCCAAACCAAGAGGTAAAAACAAAGTTTTAATATAAAATTATGAAAAATGAGTAGGACAGGGACTATGGACACCCAATCAGTCAAAAACAAGGTTAAGGACTAACACCTGGTATACCATCATCTGGTGGAATCCTAGTACCAAGATTCATATATATTCTTGTTGATCTCTTTGGCTCATTCCAAAATGCACTAGGAAGTATGCTATCTCGGTCATCATCAATGTACCTGAGTAATCTGTGGAGTCTAAATACCTCCCTGGAAAGTAGCCCTATCACCTACAGTACCTCATACTCATGTGAGTACCCAAAATTCTCCATTAAAGGTGTATCATGCATATCCCTCATAATCATATCTCTGAGTGGGGGCTCAGACGATACAAGTGTGTGGCCTTTACAATGGATAATTCCATCTACTACTCTATCAGATGGAATCTCTGTGAACTAAACCAATACAATCTGAATCTCCTCATGTGCTCCAAACACATTGTCTACAAAAAAGAACTCTAACATATCTATAATCACACGTGTCTCACCAAAATGACTCAAGTAAGTCTTTCACATCATGTTGAATATATGATTGGCATCACAAAATGGAACTGGATTCCATTTTTGCTGCTTGTAAGACTGGAAAGTATTAGGTGCGCTAGTCAATCCCAATGGTATGACCGAGGATTCAAGGTAACATATAAGAGTGATTATGTTGATATAATTTTCTATGTCCTTGCTCTAGTGATATCCCACTTGAAGATCAATCTCCAAATGATATACCTCTCTGTGAAGCTCATCCATCCACTTATAGATCCTGTGTGAACCAAACTCATTTATATGTCTGAAGTCTCTATCTAGAGGTTTCCCCAAGGGAAATATACCAAAAACCGACTACATACCATTGTACAATGTTGTATGTTGTTGTATCCCACTGCACACCACTGTATCATCATTTACCATCATGTATTGTATATGTGCCACTATATCAATCACTCTACTATCATCAACTGAACCTAGATCCCAAAGTAATGTATCCACATCCGTCTTATACTCAATCCCCTAATCAAATAGTGCATATACTTCCTTGTTGGTTGGCCCACAAGGAATTTTCTTAACTACTATCTCTACAACTAATCCTTAAGCCAAAATAAATGGTCATGATCCCTGCAATGCAAGATAGACACAGTCAAAATCCTCTATGTCCAAAATCTCCTCATACACCTACAACCCTAAATGCTCTTTGTGCAGAATCATCACAAGGGGATCCTCCCTCTGATCATGAGTGCCACTCATGCTCTCATGCATCACTACTTCTGAAAATGATGGAGTCTTTATTGTTGTCAATGATGAAGAGTGTGTTACACCATGCCGGTGACAAATCTCCTTAATCTCCCTTTCCTTGTCTTCAATGAACCTTAAGAGAAAGGTCCTTATCCATGAAAAACTTCACGTAATAGGCCTTCATATTCTCTAGCGCATTTTTTATGATCCATAATTGAGCACTAGTGATCCCATCGACAACTCCTTTTTGTCTCTCCTCCATCTGATCTTTCCAAATAAGATCTTTAATAAATTTATGAGTACCATCTTCCCTTGTCAACACCAATATAATTTTATCCTCCTTGACAAATAATTGTTCCTCCAAACCCTATTGAGGTGAAATCATGTCCTCCTCCTCATCATCATCATAAATGAGATATGGTGTTGAATCCTCATCATGCATAGGTTCATCATGCTTGAACTACCTTCATCATAAGTATCATGCATAGTGAAAGATGTTGGATCCCCAACATTGGTTGATTGGAACATATGGTCATCATTAGGTGTTGAATACTCATCTTTTTTTGATTCTTTATAGGTATACCCATATAACACGCTAGTTCCATCAGTATGATTAGTTAATTATGATGATTTCTCATAGGATATTGGTTGGTCTTCCTCTATGCACACATCCTCCTCATGGATAGATGCATGTTCCTCCACATGTTCTTCAGGTTCTTTTGATTTATGACCTATTCCTTTCAAACAAGTCTTGGTATAATCTCTAATCTCATTCCCACTCTTGATGTTTATGTAATCCTCTAATGACAGAGAAACTTGGATCTCCTCACTGAAATTCTCATACTGGTCGCAGTAGGTTGTGTGCTCTGCATATAACGGGCACAATATTGGGTACTTTAAAAATGATGTTAGTTCCTTCCAATGTTTTTCTATGAATTCCTTATTGTGATTCAAATTTTATTACACATGTATATACATAATATTTTTTTCTTCCCATTTTTTCCCCTTACTGTAAATCGCGCGACTTTTTCCAGAAAACCCTAGAAATTTCCAAAATTGAAATGCTTAAAACTTTACTTCCCAGACTCCATTTTGGTGGATTTGTTTTTTCAAATTGTGTATTTTTCCAAGAGGAATTCAAATATCCAATCTTTTTTTCCAAATTCTTTCATAAAGTTTCATATATGAACCTGAAATGCGTCGTCCTCTTTTTTCCATTTTTTATTTTTATTTTCCTTCTTTGGCTAAGGAAAGTGCTCTGATGCAATCACACGATGGAAATATCACTAGATCTGATAACACTATAATATCCATAATATAGATCGACAAATATTTTATGAATTTCTATGCAAACATTTTATTTTTCCACAAATATTTTGCATTCACTCTACTAAAGGAATTTCGTCAAACATATTGCAAGCATACTAGATACACCTAGAATAGAAGAGAATCATGGAATATTTTAGGAATGGAAGCATCATAATATTATGAATGGAGACTGAATACAACAATACAATGGTTGCTATGGAAGTTATAACACATCAATGGAAAACACATAATACAAGCCAAAAAACAAGAATCGTGTCATTTCCTCCTCAAAAAATGAGATCAAACCCTCCAAGTGTCACAACCTCTCCAAGCAAATCACTACAACCCAAATATGAAAATGAAACCAAGATGAATCTCCAATGAAGATCCTCGATGGATCCTCCTCCTTGTCTAGCTAGGGTGGATATTGCACCACTAAAAATAAACTTGTAGTGGAAGGGTTTTGCCCAAAAACCCAATGAAAGCAGCCTACAAGAGCACTAAAAAATATATCAAATCATAATAATGAGAAGTGAGGGGTTACCCTTTTATACTTTTCTAACCCCTTCTAGATTTTTCATCCATGCCTTTTAGAACATCTCCTTTTGGACTACATCAATCCTTCTAGATCTTTCCCCTTTTTGACCAAATCAAATGTGACTTCTAGAATTTTCCCATGTTTGACTAATTCAAATATAACCCTTTCACTCAAATTTTCACTTTAGGATTAAAAGCCATTTTAATAAGAATTAAGTAACTTATTAATCTAAAGTTACTTTACTTTCCCTAATGTCACTTTAATAATATAATATATCCTAACTAAATGACATTAAATTACCCCCTTTTCACTCCTATTTCTCCACTTACAATCCATGGGAGTCCCTTCTACTAGGGAACTCAAAAATTGGGACATGACATCATTCTACATGATTTTAGGTTGAAGAAAAAAACCATTATATGTACAAGTTAATGGGTTTTCAACTTTACGGGGTTACCTAAAAGTGGACAACTAGGGCACCCACTTGTTGTTAATGTGCATAGGTTGAGAGAAGCTAGTTTGGCAATTGTAAGAGATATATTTCTCACATCTACCTATATGATATATCTCTACCACACCTAGAAAATCCAAGACCAATATCTCCCATATTGAGATGTAAAAGAGATATATTTGGTATGAATAAACCCACTTGTATTTCCTTTCACACTTAAGGAAATAATGGAAACACATGGTGAAATCATGAAGATGGGTGTCTATTTTGCTTGTTTTATGAGGAAAAAATATATATTTTCACAAGTTCTTCAACTTTCGGTATACAAAAACATTTTTTTTATTTAGAATTTCACTTTACAATAAAAACAAAACTTGTGAAGAATTTTGTTAGCTTTATACTAACTATTTTTCAAATTATTTTTATTGAGATTTGATATGTCAATTTGGAAATTGTTTCACAGTATGTTCCTTAAAAATGAAAGGAATGATAATGATTTGTGTTTCCCCCCAACAATGTATCTATTATTAAACTTTTTTTTTGACAAACTAAATATACTACAACAATCTACAGAGACTTATTTTCTTATGACTATAACTTTGAATCTAACAGATGGATATTAGAATTTATAGAATTTTTTGAAGTTGACCAAGATGAAATAGTTGCATATTTTAAACACATGTTTCCCCCCACCTTGTATATATCTTAATTTTTACTTAAAAGTAAAATATAAAAATGCCCTTTTAAAGAGAACCGTTTAAGGATTGTGAATATATTTTTTTCTAAATTTTCTACTGTGTATTTTTAGAGATATGGATATTTCATTTCACTGAATCATAATGTCACCTGAAAATATTATGTAGTGAATTTTTTATGAAATTAAATAAAATTAGATAAAAATAATGAAAATGAAAACAAATCATATCCATAGAAACTACATTCAATTTTGCAAAAACTACATTCAATTTTGCAAATGCTGGTATCAATTTCAAAACTAAATTCTAATTATTTGTAGGTGTCTGCAACCTCGAAAGTTCAAGTAAGTTGGAGGGAATTCTAAATATCTTGCAAAAAATCCCATTTGCAGGTTTCCGACCGAAAGAATATTTCAGCCAAAATGTATTTTTTTTCAGCCGAAATATATTTTTCTAACAGAATCCGTAGAAAATAGATAGATTCCTCGTTTTTTGGTCAAACATTGTTTTTTTGACTGAAAGATGGGTGATAGAATTCCGTTGGTCGGAAAAAACTGAAGGGACACGTCGTTTTATTTCAATTGGCACCAAATATTATAAATACACTTTCGACTGAACCAATTTAACACAATTCACTCTCTCATTTCACTGTTTTGCATATGTGGAGCCCCTAAGCAAAAGTTTGAATCATCTTTTCCGTTGTTTTGAACAAGGTGGTTGATGTTTT